>CM035794.1:49457519-49500651 GCA_020466265.1 Siphamia tubifer | reverse complement strand
ACTATCAACGATTCTAATTCATTTTCTGTCCAAATAGAGTAGTCTTTGTACATTGACTTGGTTAACCCTTTGTTGGTCACACTACAAACATCACAATAAAAATATTGGGGTTTTTTTTTTTGCTTTTTGCACCTCTCAGGGACTATTATAACATAAAACGTAGGTTTGTATTGTTTTTTTATTGACCCAAATTTAACTAATGTGTTAAAAGTCAAACATTATTCCTTCACCAATCTTACCAACATAATTTGTGACTTGGTTTAAGTTAGATATATTAACTCTTTGTGTTTGTATCATTAGCATTAGCATGGCTATCATCTCTACCATTTGGTTTAGCATGTTTTCAATACATTACATGAATAGTATTTCTGAAACATGATGAGGATTATTTATGTAAAATAGACTCTGTAAAAGTTAATAATGAGGAAAAAAAATCTAACTTAACTGCAATTTTGTGTAAAAAAAAAAAAAAAAAAAGATTTTCTTCGTTGGTGGTATACGAGCATGAGCTGAATATATCGTTGACAGTTGTCACCCAGTGGTGTTTCTGTGCATGACATGTTCCATACAAAAGGGGGAAACTGCACGAGAAGTTTGGTGTCAAAGGACTTACATTTAGATTAGATAGCAGGGTTCAAAGTTACTTCTACCAAATGGTTGAACTGACCAACACAGGGTTAAATTATTTTTTACAAATGGCTGCAACATAACAAAGAGTAAAAAAAAATTACATTTTTCTGAATATTCTGTGTATAATAATAATAGACACTTAGCACTTTGAGACTCCCAGGAATGTAAAGTGCGGTACAAATAAAATCTATTATTATTATTATTATTATTATTATTATTATTACACCTGTGTTCTGTCAGTGAATAAAGTGATTTCTGCTAAACGTACACATCCCACCCCAGTCACCAACTGTTTGACCTGTTGTCCTCTGGTAGACATGACACGTCCCTCAGAACAAGGACAAACATAGTCGGGGACAGCTTCTTCCTCAGAGCTGTCACCACTTTAACTGCGAAAATGTTCAATCACTTCCAAAAATCTACAATAACCCTGCAAAATAGAAATTGTGTCCAATAAATTTTTAAATAATGTCCTGTTCCAATATTTATCTAAATATAAATGCACTATTTCTATAAAGACTTAAGTTCATACAGTAGATATATGCATGATTAAAAAAAATAAAATGCAATTATTGTTAGTTATATTATCATATTTTGCAAAATGTTGGATTATGTTATGATATTTTTAGATTTACAATTTTATTTTCTGTTCTTGTTTTCTAAAGTATTGATAGTTTATTAATATTGTTGGAGGACTGATGGAAATAACATTCCACTAATGACAAAAAAGACTATTCTATTCTGCTCTAAAACAGAGGTTAGCCATAAAAACAGGATTGTTATTACCATGTAATTATACATAATTCTGAATATTATCTTTCTATCATTCTCTAAGTAGATCCTCCTGAATCCTGTAAATGTCACACACTTGGATCTTAACATATTTATTTGATTTCCTCATAATTGGACTAAGAATCAGCAGCTCTGGGATTGTAGCCTCGATGAAGCTCATACCTCTTCATCAATAATAAATGAGTGATTGTTACATAAGCCGCCTTAAAGCCAGTCCAACTGCAGCTGCACACACACACACACACACACACACGGATACTCATTTCTATGTCTCATGAGGACCAAGTTTGTAATCAAGTAACCATTGGATAATGAATGTAAAGACATCTTTTTTTTAAATGAAATTAAATAATCAAACAATAATAATAAAAATAAAAATTTGAAAATTCAATTCAATTAAAAAAAATCCAGAATAAAAAAATAATAATTAAAAAAATAAAATGCATAAAAAAACAAATGGAATAAATAATAATTAAAAATAAATCCAAAATGAAAAAAAAAAAAAATAAAGTAAACACATCTTCAAACCTTTGAAAAATACACATTTTGCTTTGCACCAGTTTCGCCCATGCTTTGTGAGGACTTCTGGAAAAAACGAATTATTGTAGATATAGTGCCACATCATTTTTATTTTACTAGTGGGGACCTTTTATTTATATTTAATCCTTGTGGGGACCTGAATTTTGGTCCCCATAATGTCAGATGTCCCCATGGTGTGACTGTGTAAACGTATCAATGTCCCCATAAAGATAGGAATACAAGTGCACACACACATCACTGCATGAAATCACACACTCATTCATTTCAAAGGATTATATTATTTACTCTGTTTTATTGCCTTTCGACCCTGATTAAACGTCTTTCTACCCATCTATGATGAAAACCTGACTCGTCCACCAGGTTCCCTCATGACCGCTAACAGATTTTGCTGCAGTATATGCCCACACTGCACTTGTACGTCCCACTAGTGAGAAAAGCTCAGCATTTATGTCAGTGTTCAGACACACACAGCATTTCTACTAATGTAACTCATGACATGTGGAGGTTCACTGCATCCCATTGTATTTGCAGTTCTCAGTATTATATTAACCCATACAGACCCAGTTCTACTGTTATGACAGCTTCACAATTTGATTTTAAAATATATTATTAACCTTTCTTTAGTGATGTGCCACAAAATTATCTACTGTATTTTGTGCTTCCTTTGTAATTTTCAATATTTTTTCCTCAGTAAACGTGTTTTTGTTTATATCAGGGGTGTCCAAATCCAGTCCTTGGGGGCCGGTGTCTTACATGTTTTAGATATTTTCTTCTTTCACATGATTCAATTTAACCCATTAAACTCCTGAAACGTTGGCAGTTCCACAGTAAAAATAATTAAAATAAGCAACAACATGAACAACAATGGCCAAAGTCATCAATAAAATGAACAAAAATCAATAATAAACTGTCAAAATAATTAGTAACATGAACAAAGTAAGACACAAAGTTTTGTTCTTTGTTTATTTTTCTACATTTTACTTTTTATTCTATTATTTTTTTCTTTAATTTTGCTCCATTTGTGTCTTACTTTCTTACTGTTAGTAATTATTTTGTCAGTTTGTTGCTTATTTTAATTATTATTATTTTTTTTTTTTTTACTGTGGAACCGCTAAAGTTTCAGCAGTTAAAGGGTTAACCTGAATCAAGTGGAAGAGGGAAATATCTAAAACATGCAGGACACCGGCCCTTGAGGACTGGATTTGGACACCCCTGATTAAAAAAAAAATGAATAAACAACTTCTACTTTCTCTTTCTACCTGCCTCCATTCTTGTTGTGAGATAAAACGCATCATTTCCTGTGTGCAGTGGGTGAATGTTGCCATGTCAACAAGCAAAACAAAAATCATATCTATTGAAAAATACCACAAGATTTTCGAGGAGCCACTCATCTTAACCAGCATTGTGTCATCTCCTCTAGGGTGAAACAAACATTTACAGACATGTAGAAGTTATACAATAAAGCGTTAAAGCCACAAAGCAAATAAAATATATATTATTTTTCCAGTGTGAATCAAATACTTTCTTATAATTCATATTTTCATAGATATTTTACTTGTTATTCAGTTATAGAAGCGTACATAGAAAAACATTTTGCACTCAGCTCACTTCAGTATAAAATAACACACACACACACACACACACACACACACTAATCATACTTAATTTCATAACACCTACACTTCCGCCACCTCCCACAATGCAGTTTTGTGATTTCTGTTACATCATGATTGTCTTTTGTTCATTTGCACTTGTTACTCCATGGGATGTTTTTTATTTATTTATTTTTAATTTATTTAACTTATCATTTTACTTACTTTTATACTTGCACTTACATTGACCTTGCTGCACAAGTACACACGCACACACACACACACACACACACAAAGCAACACACTATCTTTGTGTGTATCGATGTGTAAAATCCTCTGACTGAATGTTTTTTAAAATGTATTTTTAGGTGTGTCATTTTTAGATACCATTACTTTTATCATATTGCTGACCTTATTGTACAAGGACTTGACTACATATTTAGGTTCATTCATGGTTGACATAAATAAAAATAACATTTACCTTATACCTTGCGTTGTTTGAACCTAAAATTGTTCGTACTGAGGTTAATATTTTTACATCCATCACCAACTAAAAGCATTTTATGAGGAGTGTTTCATACCTGTTGATCCACTTTTTATAGTCTCAGACCTGTTCAGATACTATTAATACACTGGCTTCATTCATCTAACATTTGTTTATACATTAACTCACCATGAATCAAATCAATAGATGTATATCAATAAAACACATGATTTAAAGCCTTATTATTGGTGATGGGTAATAGAGCCAAAAGTGTGACCACAATAAAAATATTCATATCAGTCAAGGATAATGGGTTCCTGATAAATATGGTATCACTGTTTTTTTTTCTAGGTTAAAGGTTGAAGTGAAGGTTGATGAAAGATGGCTGGTACATTACTGTTTTAAGCTCCTAAGACATATATATATATATATATATATATATATATATATATATATATATATATACATTTTTTATTTATTTATTTTTTTTTTTGAGGAGGAGGAGGAGGAGGAGGAGGCTAAGTCACGCACTTCTACTTCCGTTCAATGTGTGCTTAGCTCGCAAAATATTGAATGGAAGTGAATTGAGTGACTCAAGCTAAATTCTGATTCCGTTTGACAGGCGCTCTGAAATTCACATATGATAGTGGTTAATAACAAATATTTGATGTGGCATTAGGCAGACCACCTGTTTTTGATAGGAAACAAACATGAAGTTTGCATGTTTACATGGCGTTTACATGATGTTTTTTAATTCTGAATTATTTAATCAGAATAAAATAATTTGGAATTAAAGCTATTTCCTTTGTGTTTACATGGACATGTCCATTTTGAAAAAGGATTTCCATGGAAAACAGGTGTATTCTGCTCTAGTTAATTGGGCTTTAAGAGCTGGAGGTACGGAGGGTTCTGATTGGACAGAACGGCCGCTTAACATCGGGATGTCTACTGGAACAAAACAGTCACATTCACTTCCTGTTATATGTTTGTTTCAACTAGCAACATGGAAGGCCAGATACTACATGTGATTTTAGCATTTATTTTAGTGATAATTACGAAGCAGCAGCTCGACTGAATCAACCATAGGAATAATCAAACTAATGAAATATGTGTGTCATTGTGACGAGACCGGGGGCATGTGCAAAATGACACCAATAATGTTCAAGTGGAATTAACTGTTTACATATTAGAGGACTTATCAAATTCAGAATTAAGATCAGAATAAACCAGTGACTTTATTTGGAATAAAAAGTTTAATTTGGAATTCTAATTTTCAACTTTACATGGTCATCTTAAAGTGGAATTAACTTTTATGAAGAATTAAACAGGAATAAAAACTCCCATGTAAACAGGGCTATTGTGTCTGTTAAAGCAGGTTCATTGACTCCAGTGTTTCTGATCCACTGTCCTGTTCCCACAGAGGGGCGGGGCTGTGGGCGTGGCCTGGCGCCGTCCAGCCCCGCCCATCCCACCTCGGAAATACCAACCAGGTGCTGCAGCTCCTTCTGCTCCTCTCTGCTCTGCTCTTCCCTCCCTCGCTCTCCACTTCTCATCTCCGCGGGGCTCTTCTGTGTTTTCCGCAGAGCTCCATCGCTCACAGCTGAGGAAACCCATAGCAGGACACCGGTGATGTACGTGGACTGAGTGGACGTGGAGGTGGTCCCCTATGAAGCGGATCTCCTCTCGGTTCGTGTGCCCGGTTCGCACGGCTCCCTGTCGGCCGGTCGGACAGTAGACAGCCCGTTCCGGTCACAGCCGCAGCCGCAGCTTCGCCTCCTCCAGCCGTGGGGGAGCCTCCACCCGGCGCTCCTGCCCTGGATCGGATCCACGCAGCACGCTCTCCACGAGTCCAGATGGCCGGACACGAGTGGGATGACTGGTTCGAGCGGGAGGAATTTATCGGACAAATCAGCGACATCCGAGTCCAGAACCTGCAAGGTAAGAGCATCCCGAGCCGACGTGTTTATTTACTGCGGGAGGGGATTCCACGGTGGCCTGACCACGCAAGACACGGACACGAAGCTCCGTGCACAACGGTGCAACAGATTCCCCGCAGCATGTTTAATGTGTGGTCGTGGAAACTTTCAGGTTAAATCTGCCCGCGTTCCAACACAAGGTAGAGTTGAACTTTTGCAGCTCCACAGTTTGTCACTTCACTGACGCGCCAGTACTTTTTTTCCACGCTGCACACTCCACTGTCTGCACTGTGTCTTGGGTAGGTGGGTGGGTGTGGGGGGTACAGTTCTAGAGATGGGTGCATTGTGTTAAGAATAGAGAACATAAAATGGTGGTTTTCATCATGCAGGAGTTTTGTTTTTTTTTGGAACAGAGATGAAACGTGCAGATTTGAGTTCTTGCTTCTGAGTCTGTTTTTATGAGTTTCTTCAGCAAAAGCTTTTTTAAAAAAAAAATATAGATATAGTATTCACCCCACAGCAAAACCTGGTTCCATCTGTAGAATTCTGGCCAAGACTGTAGACCACAAACTAAGAACTATTTAGCAGTGATATAAGGGCTGAACAAGTGTAAGAAAAACAAACAATTCAGATTTTTCTGGCAGATTTTGCCATTTCGATTTCATTCACGATTTTCTTGAAATCAAGTTTTGCTGCACAGCAATATTTGCAAACATCACAGAAACTTACATAATGACATTCAAACTATAAATTACATAACTACTGCAAGAATGAAGACTAAAGTAAAGCAATTATTTCAAATTGAGTCCTATTTATTAACAAGAAACATGCTATACATACTGTAGGCTACACTGAATCAGTCTATACATGGGCTGCATTGAGGCTATACATAAGATTACAGTGAGTCTATACATAGTGGGTCTATACATAGGTTATAGTGAGTCTATATATAGGTTACAGTGAGTGTATACATATGTTACAGTGAGTGTATACATATGTTACAGTGGGTCTATACATAGGTTATAGTGAGTCTATACATAGGTTACAGTGAGTCTATACATAGTTTACAGTGAGTCTATACATAGTTTACAGTGAGTCTATACATAGGTTATAGTGAGTCTATACATAGTTTACAGTGAGTATATACATAGGTTATAGTGAGTCTATACATAGGTTATAGTGAGTCTATACATAGTTTACAGTGAGTCTATACATATGTTACAGTGAGTCTATACATAGGTTATAGTGAGTCTATACATAGTTTACAGTGAGTCTATACATAGGTTATAGTGAGTCTATACATAGTTTACAGTGAGTCTTTACATAGTTTACAGTGAGTCTATACATAGGTTACAGTGAGTCTATACATATGTTACAGTGAGTCTATACATAGGTTATAGTGAGTCTATACATAGGTTACAGTTAGTCTATACATAGGTTACAGTGAGTCTATACATAGGTTACAGTGAGTCTATACATAGGTTACAGTGAGTCTATATATTGGTTACAGTTAGTCTATACATAGGTTACAGTGAGTCTATACATAGGTTACAGTGAGTCTATACATTGGTTACAGTGAGTCTATACATTGGTTACAGTGAGTCTATACAGGCACCTTTGACAATACCAAAATGGTGTTGTCTGACATTGTGATTTTCGGTCTTAAAATGCTAGATCATTCAGCTCTACGTGTCTGAAGGATCAGATATATTAGTCATCTTTACACTGGGTCCTTAAATGCATCCCAGCAGTAGTATCCTTTTCATCATCATCCCATTGTAACCTCTGTCCTGTCCTCTGATCCCATCACATGTGTCCAGCTGTGAACGTGTCCCCTCACACTCTGCATTAGTATGCTCACCCGCATGTGTCCCGAGTGGAAACCTGCTGTCACTTTTCCCACTCCATATCCGATCATCTGAAGCCTGGAACGTAGCATTCGTTTCACGTTTAACAGCTTCTTTCAAAATTTAATCCACTGTGTGACTCAAAGATGTGAACAGCTTTTAAGGTGGACTCTTTCCTCACCTGTTACTTTGCGTAGGAGGTAACATCGTGTGTCCGCCTTAAATATTCATATGACAGCTTTGACCATGACATTTAGTTTTCAGGAGTTTCCTTCAATTTTCTGTCTTCAGTGTTTGTCCTGCAAGAGAAAAAAACAACACATTACAAGTGTTGCCATCATTGGGATGGATTTCCTGTTCAATAGTCTAAATAGTTTTTTCCTATGTTTATGAATAAGTCGCAATACGTTCTTTCACGTGACATTTTTGTGAAATACAATTTTGGGATAAAAATACTACTGCGTGACACCGGGACTCCAAATAATTTTTAAATAATTTTTTGCACAAATGTCGAAAATATGTTGTTCTCATAGGTAATGTATCCTCAATGAAACATCATGTTTTAGCTATGATGTTAAACTACAGTTGTGATCAATATTGGCTAAAATTGTTTAAATGATAAATTTTTATATTGCGAGATGGTGACAACAGTTTGTCATGTGGGTCAGTAGTCAGAATAAAAGACTTTCCATCTAAAACACTACAAATATGCTAATAAACGTTTATTGAACATACATATTTACAACTGAATTGATACATTCAGCTAATAGCAGAACACATTTGACTTGAAATACACTTGAAATATCACTTATACAAGAAGAAAATATATTATTAACGTTCATAGTGGATTATAGTAACTTCTCTCAGGACAAATATCATTGTCAGGTTGGAACAGGACCTCTGTAGTTGCAGCACCCCATTTTCAGGTGCATTTCAACATTGTTTTGTAATAAAGCCAGTGGACTTTTGTTATCCAGGTTAAATATGTGCAGAGGTTGAGGTTTCCCCCCAAAATCTCAACATCTACAACTGTATTTAATGTATACTGTTTAAAATTTTTTGCAGAAAGAAGTGAAAGTATGCTATACTTTAAGTTTTTCCTTAAAGCCAAAGAATTTGAAAGTGTATATTTGTATATTCTTAAGGTGAAACAGTCCCATACTAATTTTATGCAGTGAAAATGAGCTATTCATTTATAGATTGATTGCTTTTCTTAAGTGTCATGGATGATTTTATGATTTCAGCTCTAGTTTTCTGGCCTAAGACAGAATATCATTCAATCAAAGTCTTTCTTTATTAAACATATATGGTGTATATTGGTGAAACAAATAGCTTTTTATCAGAAGCAATTTATTTTGCGATTCACCGATTTTCCATTATTTTCAGAAAGCAAAGGCTTGATCAGATTAATTCCATACATCACCCATCAATGTCTGATGTGAGCCTTTGAGCTTGTCTTCATTGATTATTTTTCCTGGCAAAGTCTTCAGCTGCAACATGTCCCTTTGTTTAACTCTTAAACACCCAGTGCTACTTTTGTGGCAGTTCTCAAATGAGGTTTTTTTTTTCTATTTATCACCATTTATTACCCCGTCTGCATTGTATCATATGAATCAGGTATTTTCCTACATGTCCATATCATATAGATGTTCACGAAAGGCCACGTCCATTACTAATTTTTAAAATAAAATCTGTAAAACTTGAGTGACACCCTAACTCCACGGGTTATACTGGTGAATCAATGTTGTAGAAGATAAGATAAGATGTTTCCATGGTAACTACGGAGCCTCTGAACATCCAAATGAATCATATCTGATGATCATGAATAAATGACAAACTGTATTTTTACACCAATTATTCATAGGTATTGACAGGATTAGTGGATCAACAGATATTAAACATTTTAGACCAGTAAGTGGTTTTGGTCACCAGTGGTCATTTGGATATTTATGGGTTAAAATGTCAAAAATTGAGATTGTGTCACTTAGGAAGAATGCCATGGTCGACTAAAGCATAGAGGAGCCTGGTTATTAGTTGGCTTCAATCTGGTCAGAACAGCAGAGCCTGAAACACAAGACTGAACCTCAGTCATTCTTCTTTTATGAATCTACAGTCACGGTTCAGTGCAACAGGAACTGGCACCGATCGACTGAAACCAGATCAACCCATTCATTAAGTCCAAAACTGTCTGACCATGAAGAGACACTTTCTGTTGGTTATTAATGCTTGTAGGGGGCGATATTTTATTGAACTAATTTAGGCATTTGTTCGAAAATGAAAATATATTAGCGGTTGTTTTCTTGAGGTCTTGTTTTCTGACATTTGACGAACTTTTGCAGTAACACAACTTGACTCCTACACAATTTCAAAACTTTTAGTCCAAAAACCATCTGAAATACTGTTAATGTTGTATTATATGGTATGTGTATGGTATCCACCAGAATAAATGTCGAGGATAAAATTGATTAGATGAAACCTGTAGCACCCGCTGATGTAAGAATTTTAGAAGTTTAGAAGTTTATACTTCTTTAGAAAGAAGTTTATACTTAGCTTGATTGAAAATGTAATAAAACCCAATAATTTAATAATGCTACCCATTACGTAATAAAATATCCTGACTGATATTGTTATGACATTTTTTCAAAATATAATGCCCCCCCCCCCACCCCCCCAAATTGATAATGTAACTTGACAGATAACGTAATATAGAGCTCTACATTTTGTGTTTTGATAACCTGAGAATGTTATAGACACTGGAGTGAAATTTAACATATACATTACATTATCTGTCAAGTTTCACATTATAGGTTTTTTGGGAAAAAAGACCCAACTAAAAATGTATTCAACCCTCAATAATGTAATAAGGCATTCCTTTATTGTTATATAAACATGTAATCTGGTCCCAGTATAAAGATAGAGAGTCTTAATGCTGATGTTGCATCAATATTCTGTCTTATAATTAAGTAGTATGTAAGGTATCATGCCTTATGGAGGTATTTTTTTGTCAATTGTAGAGATTTTTGTCATACCGTTCTACCGTCCATCCTGTAGGTGGCAGTAATGCAAAGTTTTGAACGTTCGCCGGCTGCCTCTAAGAAGCAGCTAGCACCACAGTCGTCCTATAGATGCTGTGTTAGCAAAAGCATTGAGTTAAAATTGGCTACAAATATTAAATATATAGTTTATGTACTGTACTATTGGTTATAATGGTATGTGATGCCAACATATTTTGATTCAGGACACTACAATTTCATTTACAGGGTGTCTGAAAAGCGAGCTAACAAGCTAACAGCTAAAGTCATGACAGCCAGAGTATATGATGACAACAAAACAATTGTGCTAAACGTTAAGACTGCCTTAAATTTAACACACTGCGCCAGCCTTAATAACTGTGTGTTACTATATCCAGTTGAGTTACTATTAGTCATGGTATCTGACTGGTGTTAGCAACCAAAATGACTGTTCAGATTTACAAACAATTTCGCTAACGTTAGCATGCTAAGCGCTGCTACAGTGATTGCTATCATTGAGATGTGTTGTGCTAGCTACTCAATGATAGCCTCACATGAAAGATGTTTTTTCTTCAAATTAAAACTGCAACAACTTAAATCATTTGGCTTTTTATAATCACATATCACCCTCAACAACTGCAAAAAGTTGCAGTGAGTGATTTACTGGATAAAATCCATGTGCCTCATTATTTTTGTCAGCTGTCCCTCTTTCTGTATTCTCTGGTTCATTACTGATCACACTCCTGAATATGAAGAAAGTCTGCATAAATATTAAAGACTGCACTTGGAGCTATATGACCACTAAGAAACTGTTCTGGTGTCATTTATAGTTTATTTATTATTTATGTATAGCAGCCTACAAAAGTACTATATCGTGATACTATATACTGTATACCACCAGTGGCTCAAATTATACCAGGATATACATTTTTGACCATACTGTCCATTCCTATTTATAATGTTAACGTGTGTTTGTTGTTCCTCATTTAGTTGGTCTGTGTTTGTCCTTTACCTTCTGCTTATTCTTACCGTCTGTGGTGTTTTTTTGTTTTTTTTAATAGCACTTTTATTTTTTATCATTGTTGGTATGTGATTATTGTAATGTAAGTTAACTGTTGAATGTACAAATGTACATTGTTTCTATAACCCATTCACATTTTGGCTCAACAATGTAAACGCTGTTGAATGAATTGATTCTAAATGAGTTTAGGCTTATTTTGTTCATTTATTTTGGCTTGTAGTGAAAGGACAGGAGTGAATATTTAAATCTTGAATATATTATGGTATTAATGAGAATGGGTGTGGGATTCTTCTTCCCATTCTTCTTCTCACTCCCTTTCGGGTGTAAATAAATGTTTTTTTTTTTGTTTGGACTTACATGTATTCTCTGAATGCTCGAAATAAACAAATCAATCAATGTAATACATAGGTTCATTTTTCGGTTCAGAGTTCGACATCATCACTCGACCTCTTATGCCACACTCCCTTTAACCCAGTAGTCATTCAGTCATCTTCACCCTATATTACATTATCTGTCAAGTGTTGCATTATCAGTTTTCGAGAAAAAAAAAGTATAATAACATATTTTGTTATTGGTAAAAATGTTATTACACTATCAGTCATAATATTTTATTACATTATTGGTGAAATTATTATAGGGTGCTACAGGCCTGTTTCCACTGAGACAATACAAGGCAAGTTAAGGCAGATTTATTTATACAGTAGCACATTTAATGTACAAGACCATTCAAAGTCCTTTACATAAAACATTAAAAGCATTACAGCAGGAAGCAATAAAAGTATAAGCATGAAAATGAAAAAAATACATAAATAGATAAAACAGATAAAAACTAAAAAGAGAGCATGCAGATCTGAACAGACAAGTTCAATAGCATTCAGTGAGCATTCTATTCAAATGCATCTAAGAACAAGTACAGTATTTTCAACAACTGCATTACACTGGTACATCCACTGGTTCTTTCAGTGAACATGTATTTGTACCATTTGACCATCTACTCTGTGATTTTCATCTTCTCTGTACCTGTCTTGTCTCTAGGCTGCACTGCATGCTGGTCTATTTTCTCCCCGCGTGGGTGTAGAAGTTGTTCTGCCTCTTGATTTATTTCTACAGTGTTGGGTCAGGTTGAAAGAACTTTCTGTTATTTTATTTTTTTAATAGCCTGACTGTAAAAACTGAAGTTTCTAAAACATTTATAGATATCATGTTGCACCAATGTTGCCACAAGTTTCCACAATGATGTCAGGTGTTCTACATTTAGCCAGAGAAGAAAGAGAAGGTTACATCAGCTGAGTATCTAAGATTAAATCATGACTTCAGAACTGTGTGTGGGGTGAAATAATCTGAAATGGAAACCAGTTTTTTCTTCATTTCCATTATGTTCAATGCACACAGTTGACTTTTATTATAATGAAAAATACGTGTGATTGTCGGTGTTGTGATGTTAATGTGCAAAGGCTGCAGTTGTATTTAAAGCAGATATTTTCACCATTTTAGTTCATGTTTAAACTCATAATTAATTCTGGAACTGGTTCAGTAGTTTAATGTTTTCTCACATGAATCAGAATCAGTGATGCATCTCATTTACCACTAGGGGTGTTTATTGGCAAGAATCATAATATGAGGATCATGATATCGTATATCATGATATTACATAGCACTGTTAAAAAGGTGATATTTTTGTTTTGTTTTTGTCTTGTTTAAAAAAAAAATTCCTGGAAGAATTGAATTATGCCATAAATATACACAAATATTAAACATCTAATGCTATATCACAAAATATATTCCTCTGTACAAACATAAAACGTAAATGATGTTTTACAGACATTACAGTTTAAGATCCAGCTCAAATGTTGAGATTTTATTTGTTCATAACTAACATAACATTATTTTTGTGCAATCACAGCAAAGGAACTAATGTCTCTGCCTCTTAAACAGTAAAGCGAAAATGAAAAATGAAATGGAACAAATGAAATAAAAAAATTTAAATTAAATATCTATAGTTTCCATGATTTTATGGTGCTTTAAAAAAACCATTATGCAACTAGAAAATCACATGGAAAGCACAGACTCCACCAAGGCAGATCATTCTCCCCCTTCTGAATGATACATATGTGCCCCCCCATCACCATCAAACCTTTATCACTTGCTCCTTGTGCCAGTATCATTTTCTGAAATTTTCAGCTAAATCTATCCATAACATTTTGACTAATGTGGCTAACTAACAAAGACACCCACAAATGCACAAACTCAAACAGGTGGAAACGTTCCTGTTCCTTGGCGAAGTAATAAAACAGTGTAAAAATAATGATAAATAGAATACAAACAAGAAAGAAAAAACTAAAAATTTAACCTGTCATATCTGCATTTGAATAAACACCTTGAAATATTGATACAGTACTTTTTAATATCAATGCAGTATCATGATATAAAATACTACAGAATATATCCTTACAACCTTATTTAACACTCATGTTATGTGTTAAAAACAGAGCTGCAAGAGGTGACCAGTAAAAGTAATTTTTTAAATGGAAGTGATTGATTTAATGAGTGTCAGGAATGAAAGTGTAGTTCAGATGTAATCACAGAACCACACGATTTCTGACTGGAGTCGAACCACATGGATTTGAAAGAGAAATAATAGCTTAATATTATACTAGGATACATTTTTGGTTTGATGTTCAGTTCACTCATGTATTGATTGGCTATTTTGGCTTTGATATTCACTGAGAGATGTAGTAATGCAGGGATGTCAAACATATGGTGCATGGACCAAAACAGGTCTGTAGCACCTTATCATGTAATAATTTACTGAAAATGTAATAAAATCTGCACTGAATAAATACCCAATATTACTAATACTCATAAAACCCAATAATATAATCATTTAACCAATAACATAATAAAATATCCAGGTTGATATTGTGATAACATGTTTAAAATGAATGTAACGTCTTATTACATTATTGGCAATTTATAAAATTTTTAGGTGGGTCTTTTTTCATTTTAAAACTGATTATCTAAAACTTGACAAATAATGTAATATGTTAATTTTCAGTCCAGAGTTCTACATTTTGTGTTTTGAGAAACCACTCTGGAGGGGGTGTTCAGATTTTTGCGTTTTCAGACCCCAATAGTGTGGTTACCATGTAAACGAAAGGCACTTGCGATAAAATATTTTGTAAATTTTTAGCCGCAATTGTCCTCGTATAAACGACCCCTCAGTCCTTCTTCTCAGTTGTTCTTCTCGGTTCAACTGGAACAGTTTAGGTCTTTTCAAAATATTTTGTTCCTCATCCAAGAAAGAAGAATTCATACATCCTGTACTACATTGGTCCACCAAAGTATTTTGGGCATAGCACTGTGATTGTAAGGCTATTGTATTCCAAAGTTACTAATATCTCCCAAAATATTGATCCAATCAAGTCGCTGTTTTCGCAAGTCTATTCCTTGACCAAAAATATATAAAAATGCCAAACTGCAGCAGCCAGGGGAATCATGTGAATCCCTGGACACACACACACGCACGCCCACAGAGGCCACTTGGATTTTTCGATCACAAATATACATCACACATTCCTTCACACACTACACATGTCAGACTTGGAACAAATCCGGCCCAACATGCAAACACTGATTGGATTCATAATCAGCTCAACAGGTTTCCACCACCTCCTGAGAAAACCATCTGGCTCTTTGGCTGCTACTGTAACTGCGCCGCTTTGTTCACCTGCCATTTCCTGTCATCTTTGTGGAAAAACAGCCTGAGATCCACCCGAAAATAGAAATAGAATCAAAGTGATCAAAATCTACTGAAAAGTCCTGGGGAGAACCTACTGTGGAACCCTGCTAACGTCTGCCCACATGAGCTGGAGATCATATTAAGTCTCATGTAATGATGCTGCAGCACATTCTCCGAGTGTACTCAACTGTGCGCCGGCGTATTTTATTGCTTATTAATTAAACTTTCCTCTTAAGTCGAAGAATGTTTCAGAAGGCTTTCATCACCCTCGCAGACCCGAAACCAGATATGAGCTGAGTCGAGGTGGATTAAGCGGTACGCCCCCTCATGTGCCAGGGACAACACACAAAGTGAACGCTGTATCCTGTTGCATTAGGTGAGCAACCGTTGCCGTGGAAACGCACAGCCAGGAGTCAAAACACAGGACAACACATGGAGTTTTTAAACAAAAATTAAAAAAAAATAAATCCACCAGCTTTTCTTCTACAAATATAGGACATTTATTGTGTTTTCGGGGGAAAACTACAGATATAGACCGTTGTTTCCAAAGCTTTGTGATTGATTATATCGGAGTTAAAGGAGAGAGAAGTCAGTTACATCACAAACTTTCTTCATATAATGAGTAGTTTCAACTGACAGCCTTTGTGTAGTCGCTTCTAATGCAATGAAAAAGAACAAAATCATTTTATTTTCACACCACGCATTAGTGGTTGACTTATATGAATGTTTTGGGGCTGATACCAGTTTTTTTTTTTTTTTTTTACCCCACCCTTGAAGAAGAGAGGTGTATTGTTTTTGATTTAATTTGTCTGTTTGACTGATAACAGTTTTACGCAAAAACTACTGGACTGATTTCCATGAAATTTCCGAGAAAGGTGCAAGATGGTCCAGAATAGAGCCCATTAAATTTTGGTGAATGTAGGTCAAAGGTCACAGTCAACAAAAAGTGTTTTCACAATAGCCCTGTTTACACGGGGAGTTTTTATTCCTGTTTAATTCTGAATAAAATTTAATTCCCCTTTAAGATGACCACGTAAACACCTAATTCCACTTGAAAATGATAATTCCCAAATTAAAATTTCCAAAGAAAATCAGTGGTTTATTCTGATTTTAATTCCAAATTTGATAATTCCTCTGCCATGTAAACAGTTAATTCTGCTTTAACATTATTGCTGTCATTCTGCACATGCTCTTGGTGTCGTCACGATGACGCACATATTGTATTCTGTGCTGCTGGCATTACTTTGATGATTCCTATGGTAAAATGGTAAATGGACTACACTTATATAGTTCTTTTCCACCTTCATGGTGCTCAAAGCGCTTTACATTAGCCTCACACACACTCATACACCAGTAGGTTTCTCAGGTTCTGTCAGTCCTACTGGGAGACTAAGTCAGGGTTCAGTGTCTTGCCCACGGACACTTTGACATATGGACAGCTAGAGCCAGAACGCGAACCACCAACCTCTCGGTCATTGGACGACCCACACTACCAACTGAGCCACAGCCGGTCAGGTGGTGGCACAATATGGTTGATTCAGTTGAGCTGCTGCTTCATAATTATCCCAAAAATAAATGCTAAAATCACATGTAGTATCTGGTCTAACATGTTGATAGTTGAAACAAATGTAAAACAGGAAGTGGAGGCAACAATTTTCTTCCAGTAGACATCCAGATGTTAAGCAACTGTTGTGTCCAATCAGAACCCTCTGTACCTTCAGCTCTTAAAGCCCAATTAACTAGAGTGGAATACACCTGTTTCCTATGTAAACCTTTATTTATACTTCATTATTGGATAAAAAGTTATTACAATATCGGTTCAGGTGGGGGTCATCTGGAATTTATGGAATTTATTTGTTTAGTATTTGTGGTTTAATTAAAATCTTCCAGGAAATGATGTTTAATTAAAAAAAAAATAAACAGAATCAAAACAAACAAACAACCCCCCCCCCCCCCCCCACACACACACACACACACACTGTGTTAACACTAGCATGCTTTATATTGTATCATGATCCTATTGTTGTTATTTGTATCGTATCACCAGATTCTCCCCTACACTTTGTGCAGTAATCTGAACCTGGCCTTTATGCCTCCATCCATATTCATGTAAATTATGTAGCCTAAATGATGTCTAAATTCAATGTCTATTTGCAAAATAGCATAGCAAACAATTACATGATCAAAACCAAAATTCCAAAATCTTTCTGAATGTCAGTGTGATGTTAAAATGAGATGATGAACCACTGCATCAGATACTTACTGTAAGCCTCACATTCACACCATTTGGACAATCGGACAGAAGTAGGTGTCAAATACACTCAGATTAATTGTTGTCTGACGGTGACTGGAGGGGAACTATCACCGAGGCTGAAGGACAAGGACAGAAGAGTGTGGAGAATGTGGTCGATGATGACCTTGTAGTGAAAAGGAGCAGGGGTTAGATTGTTTTAGTTGTATTTTGGATCCCAGACAGATGACGTGCTGTAAATATAAGTAGTGGCTAAAATATACTGTAGTGTTGTGTAGTGTATCAACTAACAATGTACGTGGGCCTGGGCCATATGAGGAGTGAATACTATAATGATGAAAAGTTCCATAGTAAAGCTATAACTAGCATTTTGCACTAAAACAGGGGTGTCCAAACCTAGTCCTCAAGGGCCAGAGTCTTACATGTTTTAGATATTTCCCTCTTCCACATGATTCAGTTTAACCCTTTAACTCCTTAAACGTTAGCAGTTCCACAGTAAAAATAATTAAAATAAGCAACAGCATGAACAAAAATGGCCAAAGTCGTCAATAAAATGAACAAAGATGAAGAATAAACTGACAAAATAATTAGTAACACGAACAAAGTAAGACACAAAGTTTTTGTTCATTTTGTTGCTCATTGTTTATTTTTCTCCATTTGACTTTTTATTTGATTATTTTTTCATTCATTTTGCTCCATGTGTGTCTTAATTTCTTCATGTTACTCATCATTATTATCATTTTGTTCATTTTATTAATGACTTTGGCCATTTTTGTTCATTTTGTTGCTTATTTTAATTATTTTTTTTACTGTGGAACTGCTAAAGTTTCAGGAGTTAAAGGGTTAAACTGAATCATGTGGAAGAGGGAAATATCTAAAACATGTAGGACACCGGCCCTCGAGGACTGGATTTGGACACCCCTGTTTTAGATGTATCCCTCTTCCAACACACCTGATTCAAATGAAGACTGATAATGTCATGACTGTCATTGTGTTGGAAGAGCGATACATCTAAAAGAATAAGAATAAATAATAAATATTATTGCATTGTTTTCTATGAGGAACATGATGAATTAGATTGGACAGGGGTGTTATGAGGCTCCACATGCAAAGTCTAAGAATGTGGTAAACATCCTCCAGCGGCTCCTCAACCTGTGGGAGAATGAACACTAATGAATGGGCTGCAGATCTGTGTGTTCACTGCATTGGAGCCTCAGCTCTGCTCATTCTTTTCTGGCACTGAACTGAGCTTTTCTTGTGAACTTGGACCTGATCCAGCCCCTCAAAAAGATTCACCTCTTTTGTCCACATTCTCGGCGACTCTCACAGATGAGCGCAAGTCGTTTAAGAGGCTGCCTCTTGTCATGAAAGCTGCAGGAGCAGTGAGAGCTTTAAAACAATGGCCCAGGGGCTGTTACATAACCCAGAGAGAGAGAGAGAGAGAGAGAGAGGGAGAGAGAGAGAGAGAGAGGGAGGGAGAGGGAGAGAGAGAGAAGCTCCCGCTGCATTACAGCACTGGAGTCCCTGAGCTGTGTACGCTCCCACATCACACATCCCACACAACACCACTCACACACACACACACACGTCCACACACATCCTCCCACTTCATTAGGATCCAGGGGTATTTCTGAGTACAGTTAGTGTTATCAACAAGAGAGCCTGTACAAGAGTCTAATATATAAGAACAGAACTGCTGTCAGACCGTCCACAAATGTGAAAAATCGTATTTATTTTTAAGGAATTCCGCATCATAGTAAAGTTATAAAGAAACATTGCATTCAGTTGAATTATGGGAAATGTAGTGTGGTTTGATGCCAGCCCTGTGCCTGTCACCAAAGACCTGCTTCATTAAAGACTGACTTCCTGTTTCAGTGTCACGCAGTCTCTCCTCTGTCCCGCCCCCTTTAGGAGATGAGTGGCAGACTTTGTTCCGTTCATCCCAATAGGAGGCATGATGGTGATTTCCAAATGTTGACTGGCGGTTGAAACCAGACTCTAATTTGTGTTTTGCAATTTCCTAAATTTAATAGAAATTCATTTAACAGTGATGTGCCAATGGGCTCCAAATAATGAAATAGAGGGATGGAAACACTAGTTATACTGTGTGCAGTGAAAGATCTTTATTCCTCTGGCCTTATTCTGAAAAATAAAGAACAACACATTACCAGGGTAAAAACACACACTTTAAGGGGCATATACACAAGGACGATTGCGGCTAAATATGACAGCATATTTTATCAGCAGTGCACAAATCTGAAGACTCCTTCCAGAGCGGGATGTATTGAAGACACACTGGGTCATGTCTCTGTCTAAACGGCAAAAAACACACATGTTCACGTTGCGTGCGTATTTACGTCACATACATTCACTTCACATACACTTTCACGTTCCATTCATACACTGAGCAAGTGAAGCAACAAACGTGGGACAACATAGCATTAGCATTAGCATCTCTAGTAAATGTACAGGAGTCTTTTTCAGTCATTGTACAGACATTACACACATACCATACGTCAAAAACAGAAAAGGACATGTCGGCGGTATATCACAGTACCACCTAGTGACCTAGCATGACTATCCAATCGTATTTCGCCGACTGTTGGATCTTTATATAAACAAGGATTTCCTCCTGAATACACTTGTTTCAATGCAGATGAAAAACTGAACACAAGACGCCACCTTTGGGTCTTGTGTTTTTATCATCTCCGTATAAATGTAACCTCAAACTGTAAAACTAGTGTGGACAGGGAAAGCTATGAACAGACAGATGATTGTATTAGCTGTTGTAATACTAACGGTTAATATTCATAGATTATCATTCTTAAAAAAAATAGTATATATATATATATATATATATATATGAGCACATTTAATCTGTTGACAGGGAACAAAATACACCCTTATTTTTCTGTCTGTCTTTGTCACTTCTCCAGTGGTTGTAGATTTTGTCTACATTGATGGCAGCACTACCTTATTCTTGACTTTATTTGCATCAGCTGGTCCACATGTTCTCTCTGAAAACTCACTTCATACAGGGTCTCCCATAAGTCTCCACACACAGGAAAAATAAATGTTTCTTGACATAAACCAATTTTATTTATATAATATACTCTATATAACTGCCATTTTGTCGGGATGATTTCGGTTCATTGCTCCTCATTCAAATGCATTCTTTGGGTTGGGACACCCTGTACTTTTGCTTCACTGCACATCTTGCAAACGTCACTAGTGTTGGTTGAAAATAAAAAATGATGCTGAATTTCACTGGTTGTCCCAAAACCTTTAGCCATTGCTGAGTTGCTACTGTATGCTATTCCTCACAACAACAGTGACTACTCATAATAATGACATTGAATGACTGTCAAACTAAACAACCGCTGCATATATTGGCTGAGCAGGACCTGGTGGGATATTTCCATTCTTCCATCACACCTGGAACACCATGACATCATTATCAGGTTTCTGTAGAACTGGATGATGAGCTGATCATTAATTGAATCGGGTGTGTAGGAAGAGGGAAATATCTAAAACATGGACCAAGATTGAACATTTAGACTGTTTGGGAATATAAGAGGTCAACTTCTCTATCTTCTGCTGTGGATAAAGGTGGAAGACGATACACAGCTGCTCCATAAAACACCTCAGATGGAACAATGGCCACAGGTGTGTTTTGAATGGCTGCTGGTGTCCTGGACTTGACCCTTTGCTTGAGTCTTAGTGAACACAATGTGACCTCACCTTAAGTCTATTTTTACAAGGCATGTCTGTAAGCATGTGGTTTGTTCTGTTTTAGTGTCTAACCATAAAATCTGTTACACTTGTCACGCATGATCTAATAATTAAACAGGGAATAAATATTACTTTACTACTGTTCAATGGAGCAGAAGCAAAGATCTATCAACAGTTGCAGGAGAGAAACATCATGATAAGCAGTAACGTCCTGTGACTGAACTCAAACAAACCAAAGCAAACATTTACCAATGTGAGTTTATATACGTAACTATAGAAGAGTGATACACCGATCAGCTTTTTTTGGCCCCATCACCAATACGCCAATCACTGAAGGAATTTTAAATGTTCATACCTTTCATTGATTTATGGATAGTTACAGCCTCAGATTAAACTATTTGATAGTTGCATCTAAGGCTGCAACTATCAAATATTTTTGTAATCGAGTATTCTGTCGATTTTTTTTCATTGATTAATCAAGTAATCCGATTTATTAACATTTTTTTTAAAAACCCTTTAACTTCTAATGCATCATTGGTGAGTGTTCTATATGTATGAGTTATTCTAAATATTCATAATTCTGAACAAACAATGGAGCAAAACAAAGCAGTGAGTGAGACTAAAAATGAACGCATTGGGATTTGTTTGTTCTTACTATGGTTTACACTTTTGTTGTGATTTTCCTCCACAGTAGCTTTTAGGACAAATTCACAGCAGCACTTTTACCTGAAATATTGTCTCAGCAGTTAAAGGGTTAAACTAGATTAATCCATAACAGGCATGGGAGAAGACTGAAGTGTGGCAGGTGGACATGCCTATATATGTGAAGCAGTTGTAGCCTAATAATTACACTACCTTGGTACATTTGCTAAAAACAATTACAACACATGAGGCTATATGCTAACAGGCGCTAGTTAGCAAAACATATTAGCTCTGAGTCTGCTTTGACAAGTGCCATTGAAGTGTGGATGCGTTCAGTTCAAGTGTTGTAGCGAATGCAGCAGTGCTAGGCTAATGCTAATGCTAATGCTATTTAGCCGTGGGCACACTGTTGTCTGCCTTATGCAGCGTAAAATGGTCCCAAACTTCTACTATTAATTAACTAATTAGATTTTTAAAAGTACAGAAACAGTCAGGACGAAATGCACCTGTTCTGTAGTAATTTACGTATGACAGTAGTGACGCTGTATATACTAGTGCAGTCGATTAAATTATAATTTACAAGAATTATTGAACATGTGAACAAAGCATTAGAATTGACACAATAAGGACATTTTCTTTTGCCTTTTCATATAAAGCCAGGACATGTGTAATTCAGCCATTTTTATTTGACCAGATAAATGATCAATTTCTCAGCATAAATTCATGACTGAAATGCCTGTTTTGTAACCCAAGGATTTTCATACAATTTTTAGTTTTTAGCATAACTGTCCTTTTTAAAAAGCTACATGCTGATACGTGAGTCTTCAAACATATAATACTTTGAAATAAGTTGTTTAACCCAAATTTTCACCACTTCAGGATTACACAAGTATAGTAAATAAACACTCTTACTCTAACTATATTACCATTGTGCCCATTTTCATGTGTAATTCACATTTTGAAGGATTTGTACCTAATCTCCTGTAATATACAGGTAAACTTAGAAAATTTTTTGTTAATACAAGTATATTATCTTAGACAATTCTGAAGTGAATCATTACTCGACAGGGACCTAACATATACAGTTTTATTATAGGAATAACATCCTGCACATGGATCACATTCACAGCTTTAACATGTTTTTATTATTATAAAATTATACCATAATTTATTGGTCATTTCCTAATAAAGTTTTCATAAAGAGCACTTAAATATCTATATGAAGACACTACATAAGATGATTGTTTTAGTCACGTTTTCATTGGTACTTTCCACTGCTGTAATCATATCAAAACTCAAATAACACAAGTATTATAATCTAATTGTGAGATTAGATTACAGCTGATTGGGTAACGCTAAGCAGGACTAAACTCAGACTCTAATAGAAAGTTATGGGGTTTTTTTTCTATCCCACACTCTACAAAAACAAATGGCCCTTCGCTGTATATGTGATGTGGTTATGTTAAAAGCTCACACCTCCTCAAACCTGTTCAGGATGGTCTAATCTCAGTTGCCATGGCTCTAATAGCAGTGAATCATACCTCAAAGGCTTAAAGAATTGGATAAATTAAGCTGGGAAATGAGTTAGCTCAATGAAAATGAATCAAAATACTGTAATTTAACTGAAGGAAAACTGAGCACGAGTGTAGCTAAAGAGGTTTTATGTAACTACAGAGAAATATTAAAGTATTAGACATTTTATTTCACAATAGAATTTATAGAATTTTGTTACTTGCTAACATTTTGTGTGTGTGTGTGTGTGTGCGTGTGCGTGTGCGTGCTTGTATTCTTATCTTTATGAGGACATTGATCTGTTTACAGTTACATGATGCCAAATCCAGTTCCCCATAAGGGTAAAATAGAAATCTAGGTCCCCACGAGTAAAATGTAAATCTGTATAAAGTATGGATATTTATGCAAATTATTCCTGTTGTTTTTTATTGACGTCTCCATAAAGCATGGGGGAAACAGGTACAAAACAAAATATATGTTTTTCAAAGATTTGAAGATGTGTTTAATTAATTAATTAATTAATTATTATTTTATTTTATTTGTTTTAGATTTTTCATTACATTTTTCTTTTTGTTTTGTATTTATCTATTTATTTAAAAATATGTATTTACTTTAAAAATGTATTTCCTTTATTTTTTTTAAATGTTCAAATTATGTTATTATTATTATTGTTGTTAATATATATATATATATACAGTATATATATGTATATATATATATATATATATATATATATATATATATATATATATATATATATATATATATATATATATATATATATATATATATATATATATATATATATATTCATCTTAGTGTTATTTCTGAACCTATGCCCAGCCTTCCCCTCTACATCCACCACAGTGCAGATAATACACAGCATTAAACCTTGACAAACTCCCACTGAGTGATGGGATTTCAGAATCAGAATATCTTTATTGTGCATAGGTACAATGGAATTAAAAGTGTTATCCTTGACAATATTACATTCAACCACATACAAAACACTCCACATATAAATACAATAAAAAAAGTACAAAAAAGAGAGGGAGATATCTAAAACATGTAGGACACTGGGCCACGAGGACCGGATTTGAGAACCTCTGGTTTAAATGAACACACCATCCCATGGCATTAAATAACATGTGAAATTTGGAAAATGCGTACGTATAGTACTAATGTCATACGTACAGTACCGTTTGATGAGATCAGTCTCCACCGTGAGTTTTCTGGAGGTAAATGTTGTCCCTTCTCTCCTCATTCTTCTATTCAATTTCCTTTTCTTGCGGCAAACTTTCTATAAACTGTTTCAGATGTGCAGTAGATTCAGTACAGAACAGCTTTCACTGCAGAACACAGGCTCATGTTTAGTATTTCACAGGAGAATTTGTGATGAGGCGGCACATGTTACACACACACACACACACACACACACACACACACACACACACACACTGTGGACTCAATATTAAATTAGGATCTTTTTAGATTTCTAGGAACCAGAGCCACAGGCATGTCTTATTACACCATCTGCACAAATTCTAAAGGGCAAAAGGAACACCTAAATATTTAATGAGCGAGTATTTTAGTGGAACATTTAACTCTTAAGTCTTTGAGAAGTTAGTTCAGGACCTAATCATTCAGCTGCTGCAGGTAATAATACTCTTTGTGCTGCTGCACAATTGATCTAACCCGTGTCAGCCTGTGCAATTCTGCAGTGGCTAAACGATCTTACTGCATCCATTAACTCCTGTAAAATGATAAAATGACACTATCTGCTGAACAGAGCTGCAGGATAATCCATGAAAGCTCACTAACTCACACTAGAAGGATGTAATGTATAAAATGTGTGAAAGTTGATGCATTTGTATCAGCGGCTAAAACACACACATAAGGCTGTAACAGAATCATAAATGATCGCGTTATCACAATTTTTTGGGGGGAATAATCACAATATTCTACCTGTGGACGTCTGCTTTGTTAGCTTAACATTTGAGATAAAGAAATGACAAACTCTTAAAAGCATATTTTAACTGCTTATTTAATATAGATGTTAATAATGCCATCCACCAATAACATTTCTTATAACCACATATTTATACCTAATACCTGTTTTGCACACGTACTCATGTGTATCTGTCTTACTGTATTGTTAATATTTGTATTGTACATATTACACAAATTGCATGTTCTATTATGTTTTAGTCATGTTTTAATATGTATTTTAGCCATGTATGTAGAGCTCTAGACAGACATACAGACAGATAATCTGAATAATTTATGGGTTTTTCCATCTTCAGATTGATAAGACAAAGGAAATGTATTTATATTGCACCATTTATACACAAGGCAGTTCAAAGTGCTTGACAGAGGCATAGAGATGCCTAAAATGACATTGAAATCATAGAGAATAAAACATGAATCAAAAGGAAAGTGTTGAAAGGCTAAAAAGTAAAGAAAGACAAAACAAGAATAAGAGACAGTTAAAACAAAAGCTAAAAACAGTTTTGATTGATCAAAAGAAGTTAAAATTGTGAGTTGTTGGAAAAAAAAAGATAAATAATAAATAAATAAATAAAATAAATCACGCTACACACTATATTAGGTTTTGAAAAGGTTAGTTTGTCTTTTACAAACTGATAAAAAAGTCCATCTGAAGATCTAACTGGTGAAGTAAATATTACAAATGCTTGCTACTCGCTCCAACGAGGACCTACGTTCACTGGGGATCTTTCCGACAGGGCTCCCTGTTCTTCCACTTTGTTGGAACCCTTCTGCCTAAAGTAGACCTAACATACACTAAAATGCTTCAAAAATATGCCAAAATAAACCTAAAATATACTAAAATGCTTCAAAAACACACTAAAATACACCTAAAATAGACCTACAATACTCTCAAATTCTCCAAAAATACACTAAAATAGGCCTAAAATACACTAGTTAATATGTATGTTTATAATTTGACTATATAAAATACATACATACACTAAAATGCTTCAAAAATATGCTAAAATAAACCACAAATACACTAAAATACTTCAAAAATACAGTAAAATACACCTAAAGTACACTAAAATACTTCAAAAATACAGTAAAATACACCTAAAGTACACTAAAATAGACCTGCAATACTCTCAAATTATCCAAAAATGCACTAAAATAGGCCTAAAATACACTAGTTAATATGTATGTTTATAATTTGACTACTGTATATTCTCTGCTTTTTCTTGCCATCATACTTCAGTCTGTTCCCACTGGGAGCTGAAGCCCTGAAGTCCTTTTAAATCTGTCAAGCTTCCCTTCATTTCTATGTCACTGTGGCATTTTAATACATTATTTCAAATTCAGATCATGAATCTGAGTAGTTTTATGAGGCAAAATGACTTGTCCCATGTGAGCAATAAAATCCATTCAGTTCAACCTAATTGGAAAATGAATGAAGTTTGTCATAATCTGACTGCAGACCGAGCACATCGGACTAAAACAATACTAAAAGTACCACTGCATTTACATACTTGTCTAAATATATAAGCATTTACACAAGCACTGGTGGATGTCATTGTCACTCAGTTATATGATTCAGCTCAAAAACTTGTTGTTTTTGGTTTTTGCCACTTTACACACATTTTTTTGGACTTATTTGAAAGAAAAAGTGAAAATTATCTTGGTAAGATCCTTTGACTAAAAATAAGTTATTATATCTCATTGAAAAGTTACTTTAACTGTTTATGTGTTATGTTAAGTGTGATGATATTTTGGCTAGAAATGAGGAAAATATACTTGGTAAGATTTGGATTTTTTTTTTTTTCCCAGTTCCCAGTGTGATAACATGCCACTGAGATACAGGATATTAGTCCATTTTTTTTTGTTACACCACAAATAGACTGCTGATATGATACAAATCACAGTACTTAGATCATGATACTGTTAACAAGTCAATGTTTTTTTGTTTCTTTATTTAAATCATTATTTCTTTGAAGAATTTAATCACATCATAAATATGCACAAATACAAAACACCTTTTCATTAGATCAGAACAGGATCTAATGCTATATGACAAAATGTTCTTAAATTACATTTTATACACATTACATATTAAGATCCAGTTCAAATATTCATATTCTATTAGTTCATAATAGAGATGCGCAGTTGACCTGCGGATTGAGTGGATGACGTGACAAAAAATAATATTTTAATTAAATTTGCGTGGGTTGCGGTTGAAAGTTTCAAATAAAAAAAATTAATAAACATTTTGCATATTATTCCAAAGGTAAACAAGCGAACAAAAATAAAATACTTTTTAATCATAATATCCTGTCAATCTTGTCATTGGTTGGCTGCTGTCAAAGCACACATTAATGAACATTTCTGTAAATGTGTCAGTATTAGCATAAAAAAGCTATTTTTAAACCGTTGTCCCTGGGCTAGATGTAATATGCCAACATCCATGGAATTAAAAACATTGGAGATAATTTTGGAATCACTGTTAATTAGACATTTTTATTTCAAGAATGGCTCCAATTTCGTGGCAAGATATAGACTACTACTGAACTACACTGTTTGAAAAAGACGAATGGCATAGTCCTAATAACGAGGCATCTTTATTAGACTTAAAAATTAATCGGTGGATGGTAGGCGGGTTTGGTTCTGAAAATTGGGGGAAAATTGTTCATGCAAATGGATAGCGAGCGGATAGAGATTTTAAGAAGCAGTTGCGGATGAAAATATACATTATCTACGCATCTCTAGTTCATAATGTACTAATGTATAATTGTAAAATTATTTTTGTAGAATCCCAAGACAGTAAAAAGTCCTTTTAGGATGCTTCATATAACTAATATTTAATAAAACAGTATTAACTCACTCACTGCCATTGACGTATATATACGTCAATTGAAATACTTACGCTCACTGCCATCGACGCATATATACGTCAATCACGGGCGAGGGGCGGGGAGCGGTCTCGCGCAGCCTGTCACTGAAAATCAGACTGGTTTCCAAGTGCTCCGCTATTTTAGATCCTCCTGAGCAGATTGGACCCCTAAAATGTCCCGGAACCATGGTGTAAAGCCCAGGTAAATTAAACCGCTCATAATGCTCTTTTTATGGGGCAGAATAACAGAGCATGCGCCCCCTCTAAACGGACCGGGGATCAGCGGTCTGAAGCCGCGCGTTTAATCCGCTCATAATGCTCTGTTTATGGGCAGAATAACAGAGCATGCGCCCCCTCTAAACGGACCGGGGATCAGCGGTCTGAAGCCGCGCGTTTAATCCGCTCATAATGCTCTGTTTATGGGCAGAATAACAGAGCATGCGCCCCTTCTAAACGGACCGGGGATCAGCGGTGTGAAGCCGCGCGTTTAATCCGCTCATAATGCTCTGTTTATGGGCAGAATAACAGAGCATGCGCCCCCTCTAAACGGACCGGAGATCAGCGGTCTGAAGCCGCGCGTTTAATCCGCCCATAACGCTCTGGTCTGGGGCTGCATATGAAGGCATAATCATATTTATATAATATAAAGGTATAAGTCCAGTCTGGTTTTGTAGTACCATGCCTCCATAAAAATATTTCTAAGTCCACACTGGAGCGCCACCAGTTAAAACTCTCGTTCCTTGTAACGTGGATGTACTTGAAAAAATACCTCCCAGAAAAGCGCTAAATGCACTATGCAGGCGGTGTCCCCGTTGACTTTGAATGGGGATGCCCTAGCAACTACCAAAGAGCAAAATCCGTTTACGTGTGGCAAAGTGTGGACTTAGAAATATTTTTATAGAGGCATGGTACTACCCGGGTGAAGCTGTGGACTTAGAAATATTTTTATAGAGGCATGGTACTACCCGGGTGAAGCTGAAATATTTCTAAGTCCACACTTTGCCACACGTAAACGGATTTTGCTCTTTGGTAGTTGCTAGGGCATCCCTATTCAAAGTCAATGGAGACACCTTCTGCATAGTGCATTTAGCACTTTTCTGGGAGGTATTTTTTCAAGTACATCCACGTTATAAGGAACGAGAGTTTTAACTGGTGGTGCTCCAGTGTAATAAGAGGCCAGCTTCGGAGGGTGCGTTACCCGTGCAAAGATAGAGGGACATCGGATCCCTTTATTGGATTTATGCCCTCCGAACCTCCAGATCGAAAGGCATTTATGAAGCCCCGCCTCTGAAGGGCCTATGCTCTCCGTTTGTCGGTTCAGCGGTAGGTTCCTTCAACATTGCGGGCTGGTACACGTTAGGTATTCGGGAGGGGAGGACAGGGCTCCGGCCTCCAGGAGAGGATGCGGGACAGAGATGCGCTGTCTCCCTCAGTGGCTCTCCAACGGTATCCGCGAGTGCCAGGCGGTGCCTGGGGTCCGTCTAACCCGGCGGCGGGTTGCGGTCCCGGTCACGGCGGCCAGAGCTTACGCGGGTCCGTTATAAATAACTATGTTTCTCTTATCCTTGTTCACACACGGCAGTGGGCGCGGTTACAGCTCCGGCGGCGGAGCGCTGGCCCCAGCGGCTGTGTATAACCCCGGGGTGCGCGCTGCTCGCGCGGTGCGCTCTGAGGGGGCGGTGTGTTCCTTTTCCCTGGCCCCCGCCCAGGTCTGTCGCCCTAACCGAGGAGGCCCCTTTCCCGTCCCGCCCTACTAAAGGGCTCACAGGGGGGGGTTGGGGATGCCCTCCTCGGGACCGGCGACTCTCCTGGGGGCCTTGGATCGCCTCCTCCGCCCCCTCGGATCACCGCACTGCCGCGGGTGGGCTCCACCTTCGGGGCTATCCTAGTTGATCCTCCAGTATAGCAGCATATGCTTGTCCCACATATTAAACCGCTGGAAGGTCGGTACAGTGAAACTACGAATGGCTCATTAAATCAGTTATGGTTCCTTTGGTCGGTGAGGTGAGTCCCGAGCAGGCGGGGCTCTCTCTTCATGCGTCCGGCTCTGCCGGTTCTGACCCCACATTGGCAGGTGGGGAGTTTGACTGGGGCGGTACGAAGGGAACGTGAGCTGGGGTCTCAGACCATCGTGAGAGGCTCAGGGAGAAGAGACACTCCCGTAGAGCAGAAGGGAACGTGAGCTGGGGTCTCAGACCATCGTGAGAGGCTCAGGGAGAACAGACACTCCCGTAGAGCAGAAGGGAACGTGAGCGGCTCAGGGAGAACAGGCACTCCCGTAGAGCAGAAGGGAACGTGAGCTGGGGTCTCAGACCATCGTGAGAGGCTCAGGGAGAACAGACACTCCCGTGGAGCAGAAGGGAACGTGAGCTGGGGTCTCAGACCATCGTGAGAGGCTCAGGGAGAACAGGCACTCCCGTAGAGCAGAAGGGAACGTGAGCTGGGGTCTCAGACCATCGTGAGAGGCTCAGGGAGAACAGACACTCCCGTAGAGCAGAAGGGAACGTGAGCTTGGGGTCTCAGACCATCGTGAGAGGCTCAGGGAGAAAAGACACTCACATAAAGTAAGAGGGAACGTGAGCAGGGTAAACGGCCTCCTCCTAATCCCAAGAGGGTTTTTTTTAACCTTTTTGGAATATTTCTAAGTCCAGTGTGGACTTAGAAAATTTTATCTTTCCATTTGTAGTACCAAGGGTTTTTTTTAACCTTTTTTGGAATATTTCTAAGTCCACTTTGGACTTAGAAAAATTCCAAAAAATAAAAAAAACCCCTTGGTACTACAAATGGAAAGATAGAAAATTTTCTAAGTCCACGTTGGACTTAGAAAAATTTTAAAAAATAAAAAAAAACCCTTGGTACTACAAATGGAAAGATAGAAAATTTTCTAAGTCCACGTTGGACTTAGAAAAATTTTAAAAAATAAAAAAAAACCCTTGGTACTACAAATGGAAAGATAGAAAATTTTCTAAGTCCACGTTGGACTTAGAAAAATTCCAAAAAATAAAAAAAACCCTTGGTACTACAAATGGAAAGATAGAAAATTTTCTAAGTCCACGTTGGACTTAGAAAAATTCCAAAAAATAAAAAAAACCCTTGGTACTACAAATGGAAAGATAGAAAATTTTCTAAGTCCACGTTGGACTTAGAAAAATTTTAAAAAATAAAAAAAAACCCTTGGTACTACAAATGGAAAGATAGAAAATTTTCTAAGTCCACGTTGGACTTAGAAAAATTCCAAAAAATAAAAAAAACCCTTGGTACTACAAATGGAAAGATAGAAAATTTTCTAAGTCCACGTTGGACTTAGAAAAATTTCTGATATTTTTTCGTTTTGTACTACCAAGGCTCTGGTTGACTTACGGCGCCGGTTGAAGGGGTTTAGCCCGAGGAGGGGGCTTAAGTTTGGGGTACCAGGGACCGACTGGGGCGGTCGGTCCCTGGAGGTCCAGTAGGGGCCGGGTGTGTCTAGATTGTGGCCGGGGATAGGGAGCCTTTTTTCGGGTATAGGTCCCAGGGTTAGACCCCTGGTTCTATGGGGCTCCAGGGGTCCACGTGACCGGCTACTCTGCCCCAGAATGGGGCCTTGAGGCTGGGTATAAAGCCTGGCCTCCTGAGCCCTGGTTCTATGGGGCTCCAGGGGTCCACGTGACCGGCTACTCTGCCCCAGAATGGGGCCTTGAGGCTGGGTATAAAGCCTGGCCTCCTGAGCCCTGGTTCTATGGGGCTCCAGGGGTCCATGTGACCGGCTAGTGTGCCCCAGAATGGGGCCTTGAGGCTGGGTATAAAGCCTGGCCTCCTGAGCCCTGGTTCTATGGGGCTCCAGGGGTCCATGTGACCGGCTAGTGTGCCCCAGAATGGGGCCTTGAGGCTGGGTATAAAGCCTGGCCTCCTGAGCCCTGGTTCTATGGGGCTCCAGGGGTCCACGTGACCGGCTACTCTGCCCCAGAATGGGGCCTTCAGGCTGGGTCAAGGCCCAGCCTTTTTACCCCTGGTTCTTTGGGGCTCCAGGGGTCCACGTGCCCGGCTACTGTCCCCCAGAATGGGGCCTTGAGGCTGGGTATAAAGCCTGGCCTCCTGAGCCCTGGTTCTATGGGGCTCCAGGGGTCCACGTGACCGGCTACTCTGCCCCAGAATGGGGCCTTCAGGCTGGGTCAAGGCCCAGCCTTTTTACCCCTGGTTCTTTGGGGCTCCAGGGGTCCACGTGCCCGGCTACTGTCCCCCAGAATGGGGCCTTGAGGCTGGGTATAAAGCCTGGCCTCCTGAGCCCTGGTTCTATGGGGCTCCAGGGGTCCACGTGACCGGCTAGTGTGCCCCAGAATGGGGCCTTGAGGCTGGGTATAAAGCCTGGCCTCCTGAGCCCTGATTCTATGGGGCTCCAGGGGTCCATGTGACCGGCTAGTGTGCCCCAGAATGGGGCCTTGAGGCTGGGTCTAAAGCTGGGACTTTTTACCCCTGGTTCTATGGGGCTCCAGGGGTCCAGTTGCCCAGCTACTGTGCCCCAGAATGGGGCCTTCAGGCCGGGTCAAGGCCCGGCCTTTTTACCCCTGGTTCTATGGGGCTCCATGTCCCCAGCAACTACCAAGAGGCAAAACTCGCTACGTGTGAAAGTGGGACTTTGTCATTTTTATAAACTGGAGGCATGGTACTACCGGGGTGAAGCAAGTCCCAATGGAGGCTTGCTGTTAGCTTCCGGAGGATGGCAGGGGAAAAAGCAACAAAAGGGAACAGATGTCCCTTCATTTTGGTCCGGGGAAGGTACCCTGCGAATCCTGCCTGCCTGCGCCTGGAGGAACACCACTTAAAATCGTGGTTTCTGAAATGGGGGAAGCACGTGAAAAAATACCTCCCAAAAAAGTGTTAAATGCACTATGCAGAAGGTGTCTCCATTGACCTTGAATGGGGAGGCCCCAGCAACTACCAAGAAGCAAAACTCAATCACGTCTGGCAAAATAGACAGGTCCCCAGCAACTACCAAGAGGCAAAACTCGCTACGTCTGAAAGTTGGACTTTGTCATTTTTCTGAACTGGAGGCATGGTACTACCAGAGGGAGGCTGAAATTATTCTAAGTCCCACCAGAGGCATGGTACTACCAGAGTGAAGCTGAAATTTTGTTGGACTTTGTCATTTTTCACAGGGGTCCATATGTTGCTCTACTCTGCCCCAGAATGGGGCCTCGAGGCTGGGTCTAAAGCCGGGCCTTTTTACCCCTGGTTCTATGGGGCTCCAGGGGTCCACGTGCCCGGCTACTGTGCCCCAGAATGGGGCCTTGAGGCTGGGTATAAAGCCTGGCCTTTTTACCCCTGGTTCTATGGGGCTCCAGGGGTCCACGTGCCCGGCTACTGTGCCCCAGAATGGGGCCTTCAGGCTGGGTCAAGGCCCGGCCTTTTTACCCCTGGTTCTATGGGGCTCCAGGTGTCCACGTGCCCGGCTAGTGTGCCCCAGAATGAGGCCTTCAGGCTGGGTATAAAGGCTGGCCATTTTACCCCTGGTTCTATGTGGTTCCACGTGCCCAGGAACTACATATGAGAGTGGGACTTTGTACTGTGTGGACTTAGAAAAAATTCTACCTATGGTTTTGTAGTACCAAGGCTATGTAAAAATATTTCTAAGTGGGACTTAGAAAAATTCCAAAAAGTAAAAAAAACCCTTGGTACTACAAATGGAAAGATAGAAAATTTTCTAAGTCCACATGGGACTCTGAAAAAAATTTCCTTGTGGAAATTTTTCAAAGTATTGTGTGGACTTAGAAAAATTTCTGATATTTTTTCGTTTTGTAGTACCAAGGCTCTGGTTGTCTTACGGCGCTGGTTGAAGGGGTTTAGCCCGAGGAGGGGGCTTAAGTTTGGGGTACCAGGGACCGACTGGGGCGGTCGGTCCCTGGAGGTCCTGTAGGGGCCAGGTGTGTCTAGATTGTGACCGGGGATAGGGAGCCTTTTTTCGGGTATAGGTCCCAGGGTTAGACCCCTGGTTCTATGGGGCTCCAGGGGTCCACGTGCCCGGCTACTCTGCCCCAGAATGGGGCCTTCAGGCTGGGTTAAGGCCTGGTCTTTTTACCCCTGGTTCTATGGGGCTCCAGGGGTCCACGTGCCCGGCTACTGTGCCCCAGAATGGGGCCTTCAGGCTGGGTCAAGGCCCAGCCTTATTACCCCTGGTTCTACGGGGCTCCAGGGGTCCACGTGCCCGGCTACTGTGCCCCAGAATGGGGCCTTAAGGCTGGGTCAAGGCCCAGCCTTATTACCCCTGGTTCTACGGGGCTCCAGGGGTCCACATGCCTGGCTACTGTGCCCCAGAATGGGGCCTTCAGGCTGGGTCAAGGCCCGGCCTTTTTACCCCTGGTTCTATGGGGCTCCAGGTCCCCAGCAACTACCAAGAGGCAAAACTCGCTACGTGTGAAAGTGGGACTTTGTCATTTTTCACAGGGGTCCACGTGCCCAGCTACTGTGCCCCAGAATGGGGCCTTCAGGCTGGGTCAAGGCCCGGCCTTTTTACCCCTGGTTCTATGGGGCTCCAGGTCCCCAGCAACTACCAAGAGGCAAAACTCGCTACGTGTGAAAGTGGGACTTTGTCATTTTTCACAGGGGTCCACGTGCCCAGCTACTGTGCCCCAGAATGGGGCCTTCAGGCTGGGTCAAGGCCCGGCCTTTTTACCCCTGGTTCTATGGGGCTCCAGGTCCCCAGCAACTACCAAGAGGCAAAACTCGCTACGTGTGAAAGTGGGACTTTGTCATTTTTCACAGGGGTCCACGTGCCCAGCTACTGTGCCCCAGAATGGGGCCTTCAGGCTGGGTCAAGGCCCGGCCTTTTTACCCCTGGTTCTATGGGGCTCCAGGTCCCCAGCAACTACCAAGAGGCAAAACTCGCTACGTGTGAAAGTGGGACTTTGTCATTTTTCACAGGGGTCCACGTGCCCAGCTACTGTGCCCCAGAATGGGGCCTTCAGGCTGGGTCAAGGCCCGGCCTTTTTACCCCTGGTTCTATGGGGCTCCAGGTCCCCAGCAACTACCAAGAGGCAAAACTCGCTACGTGTGAAAGTGGGACTTTGTCATTTTTCACAGGGGTCCACGTGCCCAGCTACTGTGCCCCAGAATGGGGCCTTCAGGCTGGGTCAAGGCCCGGCCTTTTTACCCCTGGTTCTATGGGGCTCCAGGGGTCCAGTTGCCCGGCTCCTCTGCCCCAGAATGGGGCCTTCAGGCTGGGTCAAGGCCCGGCTTTTTTACCCCCGGTTCTATGGTGCTCCAGGTCCCCAGCAACTACCAAGAGGCAAAACTCGCTACGTGTGAAAGTGGGACTTTGTCATTTTTATAAACTGGAGGCATGGTACTACCGGGGTGAAGCAAGGATGGCAGGGGAAAAAGCAACAAAAGGGAACAGATGTCCCTTCATTTTGGTCCGGGGAAGGTGCCCTGCGAATCCTGCCTGCCTGCGCCTGGAGGAACACCACTTAAAATCGTGGTTTCTGAAATGGGGGAAGCACGTGAAAAAATACCTCCCAAAAAAGTGTTAAATGCACTATGCAGAAGGTGTCTCCATTGACCTTGAATGGGGAGGCCCCAGCAACTACCAAGAAGCAAAACTCAATCACGTCTGGCAAAATAGACAGGTCCCCAGCAACTACCAAGAGGCAAAACTCGCTATGTCTGAAAGTTGGACTTTGTCATTTTTCTGAACTGGAGGCATGGTACTACCAGAGTGAGGCTGAAATTTTTCTAAGTCCCACCAGAGGCATGGTACTACCAGGAGTGAAGCTGAAATTTTGTTGGACTTTGTCATTTTTCACAGGGGTCCATATGTTGCTCTACTCTGCCCCAGAATGGGGCCTCGAGGCTGGGTCTAAAGCCGGGCCATTTTACCCCTGGTTCTATGGGGCTCCAGGGGTCCACGTGCCCGGCTACTGTGCCCCAGAATGGGGCCTTCAGGCTGGGTCAAGGCCCAGCCTTATTACCCCTGGTTCTATGGGGCTCCAGGGGTCCACGTGCCCGGCTACTGTACCCCAGATTGGGGCCTTGAGGCTGGGTATAAAGGCTGGCCATTTTACCCCTGGTTCTATGTGGTTCCACGTGCCCAGGAACTCCCGCTAGGCAAAACACGCTACGTATGAGAGTGGGACTTTGTAATGTGTGGACTTAGAAAAATGTCTACCAATGGTTTTGTAGTACCAAGGCTATGTAAAAATATTTCTAAGTCCACATTGGACTTAGAAAAATTCCCAAAAAATAAAAAAAAAACCCTTGGTACTACAAAGATAAAGATAGAGGAAATTTTTCAAAGTATTGTGTGGACTTAGAAAAATTTCTGATATTTTTTCATTTTGTAGTACCAAGGCTCTGGTTGTCTTACGGCGCCGGTTGAAGGGGTTTAGCCCGAGGAGGGGGCTTAAGTTTGGGGTACCAGGGACCGACTGGGGCGGTCGGTCCCTGGAGGTCCTGTAGGGGCCGGGTGTGTCTAGATTGTGGCCGGGGATAGGGAGCCTTTTTTCGGGTATAGGTCCCAGGGTTAGACCCCTGGTTCTATAGGGCTCCAGGGGTCCACGTACCCGGCTCCTCTGCCCCAGAATGGGGCCTTCAGGCTGGGTTAAGGCCCAGCCCTATTACCCCTGGTTCTACGGGGCTCCAGGGGTCCACGTGCCCGGCTACTCTGCCCCAGAATGGGGCCTTCAGGCTGGGTTAAGGCCTGGTCTTTTTACCCCTGGTTCTATGGGGCTCCAGGGGTCCACGTGCCCGGCTACTGTGCCCCAGAATGGGGCCTTCAGGCTGGGTCAAGGCCCAGCCTTATTACCGCTGGTTCTACGGGGCTCCAGGGGTCCACGTGCCCGGCTACTGTGCCCCAGAATGGGGCCTTCAGGCTGGGTCAAGGCCCAGCCTTATTACCCCTGGTTCTACGGGGCTCCAGGGGTCCACGTGCCCTTCTCCTCTGCCCCAGAATGGGGCCTTCAGGCTGGGTCAAGGCCCGGCCTTTTTACCCCTGGTTCTATGGGGCTCCAGGGGTCCACGTGCCCTTCTCCTCTGCCCCAGAATGGGGCCTTCAGGCTGGGTCAAGGCCCGGCCTTTTTACCCCTGGTTCTATGGGGCTCCAGGGGTCCACGTGCCCTTCTCCTCTGCCCCAGAATGGGGCCTTCAGGCTGGGTCAAGGCCCAGCCCTATTACCCCTGGTTCTACGGGGCTCCAGGGGTCCACGTGCCCGGCTACTGTGCCCCAGAATGGGGCCTTAAGGCTGGGTCTAAAGCCTGGCCTTTTTACCCCTGGTTCTATGGGGCTCCAGGGGTCCACGTGCCCTGCTCCTCTGCCCCAGAACGGGGCCTTCAGGCTGGGTCAAGGCCCAGCCCTATTACCCCTGGTTCTACGGGGCTCCAGGGGTCCACGTGCCCGGCTACTGTGCCCCAGAATGGGGCCTTAAGGCTGGGTCTAAAGCCTGGCCTTTTTACCCCTGGTTCTATGGGGCTCCAGGGGTCCACGTGCCCTTCTCCTCTGCCCCAGAATGGGGCCTTCAGGCTGGGTCAAGGCCCAGCCCTATTACCCCTGGTTCTACGGGGCTCCAGGGGTCCACGTGCCCGGCTACTGTGCCCCAGAATGGGGCCTTAAGGCTGGGTCTAAAGCCTGGCCTTTTTACCCCTGGTTCTATGGGGCTCCAGGGGTCCACGTGCCCTGCTCCTCTGCCCCAGAACGGGGCCTTCAGGCTGGGTCAAGGCCCAGCCCTATTACCCCTGGTTCTACGGGGCTCCAGGGGTCCACGTGCCCGGCTACTGTGCCCCAGAATGGGGCCTTAAGGCTGGGTCAAGGCCCGGCCCTATTACCCCTGGTTCTACGGGGCTCCAGGGGTCCACGTGCCCTTCTCCTCTGCCCCAGAATGGGGCCTTCAGGCTGGGGCAAGGCCCAGCCCTATTACCCCTGGTTCTACGGGGCTCCAGGGGTCCACGTGCCCGGCTACTGTGCCCCAGAATGGGGCCTTAAGGCTGGGTCTAAAGCCTGGCCTTTTTACCCCTGGTTCTATGGGGCTCCAGGGGTCCACGTGCCCGGCTCCTCTGCCCCAGAATGGGGCCTTCAGGCTGGGTCAAGGCCCGGCCTTTTTACCCCTGGTTCTATGGGGCTCCAGGTCCCCAGCAACCACCAAGAGGCAAAACTCGCTACGTGTGAAAGTGGGACTTTGTCATTTTTCTAAACTGGAGGCATGGTACTACCGGGGTGAAGCAAATCCCATTGGAGGCTTGCTGTTAGCTTCTGGAGGATGGCAGGGGAAAAAGCAACAAAAGGGAACAGATGTCCCTTCATTTTGGTCCGGGGAAGGTACCCTGCGAATCCTGCCTGCCTGCGCCTGGAGGAACACCACTTAAAATCGTGGTTTCTGAAATGGGGGAAGCACGTGAAAAAAAACCTCCCAAGAAAGTGCTAAATGCACTATGCAGAAGGTGTCTCCATTGACTTTGAATGGGGAGGCCCCAGCAACTACCAAGAAGCAAAACTCAATCACGTCTGGCAAAATAGACAGGTCCCCAGCAACTACCAAGAGGCAAAACTCGCTACGTCTGAAAGTTGGACATTTTTCTGAACTGGAGGCATGGTACTACCAGAGTGAGGCTGAAATTTTTCTAAGTCCCACCAGAGGCATGGTACTACCAGAATGAAGCTGAAATTTTTCTAAGTCCCACCAGAGGCATGGTACTACCAGGAGTGAAGCTTACATTTTTCTAAGTCCCACCAGAGGCATGGTACTACCAGAATGAAGCTGAAATTATTCTAAGTCCCACCAGAGGCATGGTACTACCAGAGTGAATCTGAAATTTTTCTAAGTCCCACCAGAGGCATGGTACTACCAGAGTGAATCTGAAATTTTTCTAAGTCCCACCAGAGCCTTATTGGTGGGTCTAACGCCCGGCCTTTTGACCCCTGGTTCTATGTGGTTCCAGGGGTCCAGATGCCCTGCCTTTTTACCCCCAGAACCGGGCCTTCTGGGCGGGTTACATCCTGGCCATTAGACCCCTGGTTCCTGGAGGTCCTGTCGCCTGTCACTGAAAATGAGGCGTGTACTCATTGAATTTTGAATCCTGTAGGCGGGGACCATGGGAATCGGTTTGTGGGTGGGGTACAACTGGTGTTGGCAGAGGAAGAAGGACGAGGTTGAGTGAAGATGGCGAAAAAGCGGAGATGTAGCGAACTGAGGCAGCTGGCGGTGGAAGAAAGCAGGTTTAGGAGTATTTCAGGAGATACTGCGGCAGGTGAGGGGGAAAGAGAAGGGAGAGTAGGTCGGAGATACCCAGCAAAGAAGAAGGGCAGAGGGAGCGGGTGTGGTGCGCACCATGTGCCTTCGAAGGACCGAGGGCACCAGCATGGCCCAGGTGAATCCGGTTCAGAGGGTCCCAGTGAACCAGACCCGGATACGTCAGACGAATGGCTGCCGTCTGTTTCGTCTGACACCGACACAGCCTCATCGCCGGAGCGGGAGCCAGATCGCTCCGATAATGGACGTGACAGAGGTAAGAATTAACCCCCATTCAGTCCTTGTTACATGAACACCATTTTCCTCCAGTTGTATTATGGGCACCTGTTGCTAATCATTATGGTAATTATGTGTTACAGGTGGTGGGTCCAGCAGGGCCCCCATCCCTCCTCGTGGTGGAGGACAAAGAAAGAAAGGTGTGTCAGCTAGGGGCTGGGACCACGACCAGGACCAGGACCAGGGCTGGTGTCAAGCCGGCTGGGAACCCCTGGGGTTGGCGTTTACTGCAACACCGGGCCCTCAGAACGCTGCGGCGGACTTAGACTCCAATGAGCCGGCCGATTACCTAGACCTGTTTGTGACAGATGAGCTGCTGCAGCATATTCGCGCTCAGACCAACTTGTATGCTCGTCAGTACTTTGAAGCCAACCCTGAGGCGCTACCACACAGCAGAGGTAATGCCTGGAAGCCAGTGTCAGTCCCAGAACTGAAAACATTCTTTGCACTGAGTTTCCTCACTGGCTACATCAAAAAGCCAAGCCTTGACTTATACTGGAGTGTAGAGGAAATAGATGCAACACCATATTTCAGCCAGACAATGTCCAGGAACAGATTTCAAATTATATGGCGGTTCCTCCATTTCAATAACAATGCCACACAAAATACTGCTGATAAAATGTACAAAGTCCGCCCAGTGTTAGATTATCTTGTTGGGAAATGCAAAGAACTGTACCAGCCAGGAGAAAACATTTGCATTGATGAGGGCATGATGCAGTGGCGGGGGCGCCTATCGTTCCGAGTGTATAACCCACAAAAGCCGGTGAAGTATGGTATAAAATCGTACATTCTGTGTGACTCTGCGACAGGGTACTGCTTCAACTTGCGGCCTTATGTGGGTGAAGGTAGTACTCTGCCAGAGATAGTGTTCTCTCTGCTTGATCGTCTCCAGGGTCATGGTTATACTGTCTACATGGACAATTTCTATAATTCTGTGTCCCTGTGCGAACGCTTACTGAGAGCACAGACAAACGTCTGTGGAACCCTCAGGAAAAACAGGGGAGAGCCATTGATCATCCGGGATATCAAAAAGTCTGACCTGGGGGCAGGGGAACGAATTGTGCGGCACAACGGGCGCATGATGGTGGTAGCTTGGCAGGACAAACGCATCGTGAAGATGGTGACAACCTGCCACCAAGACAGAATGGAAGGGGTTGATGTGTGGCAGAGGGGGCAGAGACATAAAGTGACCCAGTTTAAACCAGTGTGTGTGATCGCCTACAACTCCAACATGAATGGCGTGGATAAACTGGACCAGAATGTGGCCTACTACCCCTTCATAAGGAGGTCCCTAAACTGGTCAAAGAAGTTTGTGGCTTACATGTTCCAAATTGCCATGTTTAACGCATATGTTCTTTATAGGGCCAGAAATCCACAACAATGTAAGTCACTTTTGGAGTTCACACGCAGGGTCGTGAGGATGTGGTCAGGGAAGCAGCATGGGGTGCTGGAGGCGGAGACGGCCCAGGCAGACGAAGCACACAATCCCAGAGCACCGTACAACATGGACCCTGAAAGTAGGCTGGATGGCAACATGGCGAGGCACAGGCTGGAAAAGCTGATGCCCACCCCCAACAAGACCAGGCCAACACGGAGGTGTCGTGTCTGTGCGCGCAGCGGCCGCCGCAGTGAGACCAGGATGTGGTGTGTTTCCTGCCGTGTGGCGTTACATGCAGGACATTGTTTTACAGCATATCACACACAGAGAAATAGTACACTGACTAGGGCATGTTTATGAATAAATGACTGTTTTTCTATCAAACACCTTGTTTTATGTGTTGTTTTTGTTGTTTCATAGAAGTCTACACTTTCTGTGTTCATAAAGTCATAAAACTCAATATTCTTTGGTTCTAAAAAAATCACTCAAGATTCTCCAAAACTGCTGGCACTGTGAGGCTGGCTGTTCAGAAAATAGCTGGCAGTGAATGAGTTAAGGGTAGCAGCTACACAAACACTCAAGTGTTTACGTTAATGTTCTCTTGAGGGTAAAGTAAATGTGTGTGTGTGCGTTCATAGATAGATAAAAAAAATATATAACTTTATTGTCTGTTCCACATAAAAACTGAAATTCTTCATTGTCACGGCTTCTTACCACACCCTCCCCACTAAAAACACATTGCCCCAATTAATAGACATTAATAAAAATGAAATAAAATCACATAAGATAATCAAAAACCATAAAAGCTCAGACACAATTTAATAGACATTAATAAAAATGAAATAAAATCACATAATTTAAAACCCTAAAACCACAGTGCAGATATTTTGGTGTTATTGAGAGCAGCTATTGCAGAGAGGATGAATGATTTCTTGTAAATGTTCTTTCTGGCCAGGGGGGTTCTGTAGTGTCTGCCTGATGGCAACAGCATGAAGGAGTGATGGAGGGGATGGGAGGGGTCCTCAGTGATGAGGGTGACTTTCCTCATCACTGAGCAACTGTAATGTTCAGGCAGAAGGGATTGGGTTGTTTGGGTGATTTTACTGGCCTGATTTATTATTTGGGAGAGTTTTGTTTTATGTTTGATTGTGAGGACGTTGAACCAGGGAGATATTATAGGTGAGGATGGATTCAGTGAGTGACTTATAAACAAGTATTAAAATGTCCTTATTGACATTAAAAGACCTGAGCTTTCTGAGCAGGTGGAGGCGCTGCTGCGCTTTTTTATTAGTTGAGTCCACATGTGTCTTAAAGGACAAAGTGGTGTCCATCTCAGTCCCCAGATATTTAAAAGACAACACCTGCTCCACACCAAGACCATGGATTTGCATGTGTGTGCTCGCACGCATCCTCTGTCAACAGCTTCTGCACTTTGTTCAAAAATAAAAAGAAGATCATTTAAATTGCACTCTGTTTATTTTTATTTAACCAAATGTTTATGTTTTCTGAAAATAGATGTGTTTCTCATTAACACACATCTAATTAACAAAATGATACAATATTGTTTTTGCAGTGAAGGCATAAACCAACCATAGGAGTAAACTGGTAATACTGATCATTCTGGTCTATGTCTGGACTGCAGCTATATTGTAATTTAGTTGTTCAAATGCTCAGTGCTATC
>CM035794.1:49442519-49455019 GCA_020466265.1 Siphamia tubifer | reverse complement strand
TCTGTACAACTTTTTTTAGAAACCCACTCACTGTTTTGTAAATGTCAAGGATGATCCAAGAAAAACTGTGACAGGTTTATTATCATGTATGGTAATATCGGGTGCATTTTCTTTTATTTCAGTCAAATTCAGGTATTTTTCTGTATTTATTTTATGTTACATACATATGTGTGTGAGTGTGTGTGTGTGTGTGTGTGTGTGTGTTGGAAAGGGTTCTGAATGGTTTAGTGTATATATATATATATATATATATATATATATATATATATATATATATATATATATATATATATATATATATATGCCACAGAAATAAATGAAGACATTGGGTTTTCCATTGAAAATAAGTTGTTTTAAGCAATTTTTCTCCTTTCATCTCTTACAAGTCATCACCCTTGACTACATGCTTGCCTCATGTATTTGCTTAAGATTTAGATCTGTTGGCTGCAATAACCAGCATGTTAACTGATAGTAAGCAGATAATGAAACATTTACAAGTCTCCTTAAAGGGATAGTTCACTATTTTTCACATGAATCTGTATGGGTTCACCATCTTTGCTCTGGTGCACCCACAATGACTTACCCCCGGCAGTGTCCTGTGAGTCGAGTTCTGGTCTGGTGTTGGTCAAAGCGAAAGTAGTCCCGGCAGGTTTCCTAGGGTCACAAAAATAAAACATATTTGTTATCAAAACAATATGTATTTGAATGAGTGATTTATTTGCATCACAAAACCATCACAGAACAAAAACTCACATCTTCTAATTGCTCTGAGCTACTTTCTCTCAATAGCGATCAATACGCTGAATAACTGATGAAAGTAGTTTGCTAAGGTGCACAGCTGTTAGCAGTGACAACGCACATGAATTTAATGCTTTGCGGGACTCCAGAGAACATGCCTATGCCTCATTCATGCAACCACACCTCACCATTCCTGCAAGAGCTGTCAAATAATGACCCGCGCCACATGCTTTTGCGGCACATCCCGTGGGTCCTGCAGAGTCCTGTTCTATTGCAGGCCTCTACCTGGAATGATTGGACATTCCCATTAGCAAAAGATAAATCATTAGCAAAGGTTACATTATTAAACAAATTGGCACTGGACTGGCCCAGTGACTCAGCTGTGACGTGATGTTAAGAGGTTTGGGGGGAAAAACCGCCAGTGCTGCTTCACGATTGTTGGACTTTTATTTTGAAAAGTTATCCTAGTTCTGCCTTCCACATTCATGAAAGGTTTGGTATGAATGTTGAATCATGTCTCATGAAACAGTCATAAATGCTTTATGTGGAGTTTATGACAGCTGCTATGAATGTGTTATGAACTCACCCGTCAAATAAGTGTTACCTGAATGTCTTTAGATCTCAGCATGATGTCTAGGTTTTGAGGATCTGTTAGTCTTCATCACTTCTAAACAGTTCCTGTTTAAATTAAATTTTCTAAGTCCACGTTGGACTTAGAAAAATTTTAAAAAATAAAAAAAAACCCTTGGTACTACAAATGGAAAGATAGAAAATTTTCTAAGTCCACGTTGGACTTAGAAAAATTTTAAAAAATAAAAAAAAACCCTTGGTACTACAAATGGAAAGATAGAAAATTTTCTAAGTCCACGTTGGACTTAGAAAAATTCCAAAAAATAAAAAAAAACCCTTGGTACTACAAATGGAAAGATAGAAAATTTTCTAAGTCCACGTTGGACTTAGAAAAATTCCAAAAAATAAAAAAAACCCTTGGTACTACAAATGGAAAGATAGAAAATTTTCTAAGTCCACGTTGGACTTAGAAAAATTTTAAAAAATAAAAAAAAAACCTTGGTACTACAAATGGAAAGATAGAAAATTTTCTAAGTCCACGTTGGACTTAGAAAAATTCCAAAAAATAAAAAAAACCCTTGGTACTACAAATGGAAAGATAGAAAATTTTCTAAGTCCACGTTGGACTTAGAAAAATTTTAAAAAATAAAAAAAAACCCTTGGTACTACAAATGGAAAGATAGAAAATTTTCTAAGTCCACGTTGGACTTAGAAAAATTTTAAAAAATAAAAAAAAACCCTTGGTACTACAAATGGAAAGATAGAAAATTTTCTAAGTCCACGTTGGACTTAGAAAAATTCCAAAAAATAAAAAAAAACCCTTGGTACTACAAATGGAAAGATAGAAAATTTTCTAAGTCCACGTTGGACTTAGAAAAATTCCAAAAAATAAAAAAAACCCTTGGTACTACAAATGGAAAGATAGAAAATTTTCTAAGTCCACGTTGGACTTAGAAAAATTTTAAAAAATAAAAAAAAACCCTTGGTACTACAAATGGAAAGATAGAAAATTTTCTAAGTCCACGTTGGACTTAGAAAAATTCCAAAAAATAAAAAAAACCCTTGGTACTACAAATGGAAAGATAGAAAATTTTCTAAGTCCACGTTGGACTTAGAAAAATTCCAAAAAATAAAAAAAACCCTTGGTACTACAAATGGAAAGATAGAAATTTTTCTAAGTCCACGTTGGACTTAGAAAAATTTCTGATATTTTTTCGTTTTGTACTACCAAGGCTCTGGTTGACTTACGGCGCCGGTTGAAGGGGTTTAGCCCGAGGAGGGGGCTTAAGTTTGGGGTACCAGGGACCGACTGGGGCGGTCGGTCCCTGGAGGTCCTGTAAGGGCCGGGTGTGTCTAGATTGTGGCCGGGGATAGGGAGCCTTTTTTCGGGTATAGGTCCCAGGGTTAGACCCCTGGTTCTATGGGGCTCCAGGGGTCCACGTGCCCGGCTACTCTGCCCCAGAATGGGGCCTTGAGGCTGGGTATAAAGCCTGGCCTCCTGAGCCCTGGTTCTATGGGGCTCCAGGGGTCCACATGCCCGTCTACTCTGCCCCAGAATGGGGCCTTGAGGCTGGGTATAAAGCCTGGCCTCCTGAGCCCTGGTTCTATGGGGCTCCAGGGGTCCACGTGGCCGGCTACTCTGCCCCAGAATGGGGCCTTGAGGCTGGGTATAAAGCCTGGCCTCCTGAGCCCTGGTTCTATGGGGCTCCAGGGGTCCACGTGGCCGGCTACTCTGCCCCAGAATGGGGCCTTGAGGCTGGGTATAAAGCCTGGCCTCCTGAGCCCTGGTTCTATGGGGCTCCAGGGGTCCACGTGACCGGCTACTCTGCCCCAGAACGGGGCCTTGAGGCTGGGTATAAAGCCTGGCCTCCTGAGCCCTGGTTCTATGGGGCTCCAGGGGTCCACGTGCCCGGCTACTCTGCCCCAGAACGGGGCCTTGAGGCTGGGTATAAAGCCTGGCCTCCTGAGCCCTGGTTCTATGGGGCTCCAGGGGTCCACGTGCCCGGCTACTCTGCCCCAGAACGGGGCCTTGAGGCTGGGTATAAAGCCTGGCCTCCTGAGCCCTGGTTCTATGGGGCTCCAGGGGTCCACGTGCCCGGCTACTCTGCCCCAGAACGGGGCCTTGAGGCTGGGTATAAAGCCTGGCCTTTTTACCCCTGGTTCTATGGGGCTCCAGGGGTCCACGTGCCCGGCTACTCTGCCCCAGAACGGGGCCTTGAGGCTGGGTATAAAGCCTGGCCTCCTGAGCCCTGGTTCTATGGGGCTCCAGGGGTCCACGTGCCCTGCTCCTCTGCCCCAGAATGGGGCCTTCAGGCTGGGTCAAGGCCCAGCCCTATTACCCCTGGTTCTACGGGGCTCCAGGGGTCCACGTGCCCGGCTACTGTGCCCCAGAATGGGGCCTTCAGGCTGGGTCAAGGCCCAGCCCTATTACCCCTGGTTCTATGGGGCTCCAGGGGTCCATGTGCCTGGCTACTGTGCCCCAGAATGGGGCCTTCAGGCTGGGTCAAGGCCCGGCCTTTTTACCCCTGGTTCTATGGGGCTCCAGGTCCCCAGCAACCACCAAGAGGCAAAACTCGCTACGTGTGAAAGTGGGACTTTGTCATTTTTCTAAACTGGAGGCATGGTACTACCGGGGTGAAGCAAGTCCCAATGGAGGTTTGCTGTTAGCTTCCGGAGGATGGCAGGGGAAAAAGCAACAAAAGGGAACAGATGTCCCTTCATTTTGGTCCGGGGAAGGTACCCTGCGAATCCTGCCTGCCTGCGCCTGGAGGAACACCACTTAAAATCGTGGTTTCTGAAATGGGGGAAGCACGTGAAAAAATACCTCCTAAAAAAGTGTTAAATGCACTATGCAGAAGGTGTCTCCATTGACCTTGAATGGGGAGGCCCCAGCAACTACCAAGAAGCAAAACTCAATCACGTGTGGCAAAATAGACAGGTCCCCAGCAACTACCAAGAGGCAAAACTCGCTACGTCTGAAAGTTGGACTTTGTCATTTTTCTGAACTGGAGGCATGGTACTACCAGAGTGAAGCTGAAATTATTCTAAGTCCCACCAGAGGCATGGTACTACCAGAGTGAAGCTGAAATTTTGTTGGACTTTGTCATTTTTCACAGGGGTCCATATGTTGCTCTACTCTGCCCTAGAATGGGGCCTCGAGGCTGGGTCTAAAGCCGGGCCTTTTTACCCCTGGTTCTATGGGGCTCCAGGGGTCCACGTGCCCGGCTACACTGCCCCGGAATGGGGCCTTCAGGCTGGGTCAAGGCCCAGCCTTTTTACCCCTGGTTCTATGGGGCTCCAGGCGTCCACGTGCCCGGCTATTGTGCCCCAGAATGAGGCCTTCAGGCTGGGTATAAAGGCTGGCCATTTTACCCCTGGTTCTATGTGGTTCCACGTGCCCAGGAACTACATATGAGAGTGGGACTTTGTACTGTGTGGACTTAGAAAAATTTCTACCTATGGTTTTGTAGTACCAAGGCTATGTAAAAATATTTCTAAGTCCACATGGGACTTAGAAAAATTCCAAAAAGTAAAAAAAAACCCTTGGTACTACAAATGGAAAGATAGAAAATTTTCTAAGTCCACATGGGACTCTGAAAAAAAATTTCCTTGTGGAAATTTTTCAAAGTATTGTGTGGACTTAGAAAAATTTCTGATATTTTTTCGTTTTGTAGTACCAAGGCTCTGGTTGTCTTACGGCGCCGGTTGAAGGGGTTTAGCCCGAGGAGGGGGCTTAAGTTTGGGGTACCAGGGACCGACTGGGGCGGTCGGTCCCTGGAGGTCCTGTAGGGGCCGGGTGTGTCTAGATTGTGGCCGGGGATAGGGAGCCTTTTTTCGGGTATAGGTCCCAGGGTTAGACCCCTGGTTCTATGGGGCTCCAGGGGTCCACGTACCTGGCTCCTCTGCCCCAGAATGGGGCCTTCAGGCTGGGTTAAGGCCTGGTCTTTTTACCCCTGGTTCTATGGGGCTCCAGGGGTCCACGTGCCCTTCTCCTCTGCCCCAGAATGGGGCCTTCAGGCTGGGTCAAGGCCTGGTCTTTTTACCCCTGGTTCTACGGGGCTCCAGGGGTCCACGTACCTGGCTCCTCTGCCCCAGAATGGGGCCTTCAGGCTGGGTCAAGGCCCAGCCTTATTACCCCTGGTTCTACGGGGCTCCAGGGGTCCACGTACCTGGCTCCTCTGCCCCAGAATGGGGCCTTCAGGCTGGGTTAAGGCCTGGTCTTTTTACCCCTGGTTCTATGGGGCTCCAGGGGTCCACGTGCCCTTCTCCTCTGCCCCAGAATGGGGCCTTCAGGCTGGGTCAAGGCCTGGTCTTTTTACCCCTGGTTCTACGGGGCTCCAGGGGTCCACGTACCTGGCTCCTCTGCCCCAGAATGGGGCCTTCAGGCTGGGTCAAGGCCCAGCCTTATTACCCCTGGTTCTACGGGGCTCCAGGGGTCCACATGCCTGGCTACTGTGCCCCAGAATGGGGCCTTCAGGCTGGGTCAAGGCCCGGCCTTATTACCCCTGGTTCTACGGGGCTCCAGGGGTCCACGTGCCCGGCTACTTTGCCCCACAATGGGGCCTTCAGGCTGGGTCAAGGCCTGGTCTTTTTACCCCTGGTTCTACGGGGCTCCAGGGGTCCACGTGCCCAGCTACTGTGCCCCAGAATGGGGCCTTCAGGCTGGGTCAAGGCCCGGCCTTTTTACCCCTGGTTCTATGGGGCTCCAGGTCCCCAGCAACTACCAAGAGGCAAAACTCGCTACGTGTGAAAGTGGGACTTTGTCATTTTTCACAGGGGTCCACGTGCCCAGCTACTGTGCCCCAGAATGGGGCCTTCAGGCTGGGTCAAGGCCCGGCCTTTTTACCCCTGGTTCTATGGGGCTCCAGGTCCCCAGCAACTACCAAGAGGCAAAACTCGCTACGTGTGAAAGTGGGACTTTGTCATTTTTCACAGGGGTCCACGTGCCCAGCTACTGTGCCCCAGAATGGGGCCTTCAGGCTGGGTCAAGGCCCGGCCTTTTTACCCCTGGTTCTATGGGGCTCCAGGTCCCCAGCAACTACCAAGAGGCAAAACTCGCTACGTGTGAAAGTGGGACTTTGTCATTTTTCACAGGGGTCCACGTGCCCAGCTACTGTGCCCCAGAATGGGGCCTTCAGGCTGGGTCAAGGCCCGGCCTTTTTACCCCTGGTTCTATGGGGCTCCAGGGGTCCAGTTGCCCGGCTCCTCTGCCCCAGAATGGGGCCTTCAGGCTGGGTCAAGGCCCGGCTTTTTTACCCCCGGTTCTATGGTGCTCCAGGTCCCCAGCAACTACCAAGAGGCAAAACTCGCTACGTGTGAAAGTGGGACTTTGTCATTTTTATAAACTGGAGGCATGGTACTACCGGGGTGAAGCAAGGATGGCAGGGGAAAAAGCAACAAAAGGGAACAGATGTCCCTTCATTTTGGTCCGGGGAAGGTGCCCTGCGAATCCTGCCTGCCTGCGCCTGGAGGAACACCACTTAAAATCGTGGTTTCTGAAATGGGGGAAGCACGTGAAAAAATACCTCCCAAAAAAGTGTTAAATGCACTATGCAGAAGGTGTCTCCATTGACCTTGAATGGGGAGGCCCCAGCAACTACCAAGAAGCAAAACTCAATCACGTCTGGCAAAATAGACAGGTCCCCAGCAACTACCAAGAGGCAAAACTCGCTATGTCTGAAAGTTGGACTTTGTCATTTTTCTGAACTGGAGGCATGGTACTACCAGAGTGAGGCTGAAATTTTTCTAAGTCCCACCAGAGGCATGGTACTACCAGGAGTGAAGCTGAAATTTTGTTGGACTTTGTCATTTTTCACAGGGGTCCATATGTTGCTCTACTCTGCCCCAGAATGGGGCCTCGAGGCTGGGTCTAAAGCCGGGCCATTTTACCCCTGGTTCTATGGGGCTCCAGGGGTCCACGTGCCCGGCTACTGTGCCCCAGAATGGGGCCTTCAGGCTGGGTCAAGGCCCAGCCTTATTACCCCTGGTTCTATGGGGCTCCAGGGGTCCACGTGCCCGGCTACTGTACCCCAGATTGGGGCCTTGAGGCTGGGTATAAAGGCTGGCCATTTTACCCCTGGTTCTATGTGGTTCCACGTGCCCAGGAACTCCCGCTAGGCAAAACACGCTACGTATGAGAGTGGGACTTTGTAATGTGTGGACTTAGAAAAATGTCTACCAATGGTTTTGTAGTACCAAGGCTATGTAAAAATATTTCTAAGTCCACATTGGACTTAGAAAAATTCCCAAAAAATAAAAAAAAAACCCTTGGTACTACAAAGATAAAGATAGAGGAAATTTTTCAAAGTATTGTGTGGACTTAGAAAAATTTCTGATATTTTTTCATTTTGTAGTACCAAGGCTCTGGTTGTCTTACGGCGCCGGTTGAAGGGGTTTAGCCCGAGGAGGGGGCTTAAGTTTGGGGTACCAGGGACCGACTGGGGCGGTCGGTCCCTGGAGGTCCTGTAGGGGCCGGGTGTGTCTAGATTGTGGCCGGGGATAGGGAGCCTTTTTTCGGGTATAGGTCCCAGGGTTAGACCCCTGGTTCTATAGGGCTCCAGGGGTCCACGTACCCGGCTCCTCTGCCCCAGAATGGGGCCTTCAGGCTGGGTTAAGGCCCAGCCCTATTACCCCTGGTTCTACGGGGCTCCAGGGGTCCACGTGCCCGGCTACTCTGCCCCAGAATGGGGCCTTCAGGCTGGGTTAAGGCCTGGTCTTTTTACCCCTGGTTCTATGGGGCTCCAGGGGTCCACGTGCCCGGCTACTGTGCCCCAGAATGGGGCCTTCAGGCTGGGTCAAGGCCCAGCCTTATTACCGCTGGTTCTACGGGGCTCCAGGGGTCCACGTGCCCGGCTACTGTGCCCCAGAATGGGGCCTTCAGGCTGGGTCAAGGCCCAGCCTTATTACCCCTGGTTCTACGGGGCTCCAGGGGTCCACGTGCCCTTCTCCTCTGCCCCAGAATGGGGCCTTCAGGCTGGGTCAAGGCCCGGCCTTTTTACCCCTGGTTCTATGGGGCTCCAGGGGTCCACGTGCCCTTCTCCTCTGCCCCAGAATGGGGCCTTCAGGCTGGGTCAAGGCCCGGCCTTTTTACCCCTGGTTCTATGGGGCTCCAGGGGTCCACGTGCCCTTCTCCTCTGCCCCAGAATGGGGCCTTCAGGCTGGGTCAAGGCCCAGCCCTATTACCCCTGGTTCTACGGGGCTCCAGGGGTCCACGTGCCCGGCTACTGTGCCCCAGAATGGGGCCTTAAGGCTGGGTCTAAAGCCTGGCCTTTTTACCCCTGGTTCTATGGGGCTCCAGGGGTCCACGTGCCCTGCTCCTCTGCCCCAGAACGGGGCCTTCAGGCTGGGTCAAGGCCCAGCCCTATTACCCCTGGTTCTACGGGGCTCCAGGGGTCCACGTGCCCGGCTACTGTGCCCCAGAATGGGGCCTTAAGGCTGGGTCTAAAGCCTGGCCTTTTTACCCCTGGTTCTATGGGGCTCCAGGGGTCCACGTGCCCTTCTCCTCTGCCCCAGAATGGGGCCTTCAGGCTGGGTCAAGGCCCAGCCCTATTACCCCTGGTTCTACGGGGCTCCAGGGGTCCACGTGCCCGGCTACTGTGCCCCAGAATGGGGCCTTAAGGCTGGGTCTAAAGCCTGGCCTTTTTACCCCTGGTTCTATGGGGCTCCAGGGGTCCACGTGCCCTGCTCCTCTGCCCCAGAACGGGGCCTTCAGGCTGGGTCAAGGCCCAGCCCTATTACCCCTGGTTCTACGGGGCTCCAGGGGTCCACGTGCCCGGCTACTGTGCCCCAGAATGGGGCCTTAAGGCTGGGTCAAGGCCCGGCCCTATTACCCCTGGTTCTACGGGGCTCCAGGGGTCCACGTGCCCTTCTCCTCTGCCCCAGAATGGGGCCTTCAGGCTGGGGCAAGGCCCAGCCCTATTACCCCTGGTTCTACGGGGCTCCAGGGGTCCACGTGCCCGGCTACTGTGCCCCAGAATGGGGCCTTAAGGCTGGGTCTAAAGCCTGGCCTTTTTACCCCTGGTTCTATGGGGCTCCAGGGGTCCACGTGCCCGGCTCCTCTGCCCCAGAATGGGGCCTTCAGGCTGGGTCAAGGCCCGGCCTTTTTACCCCTGGTTCTATGGGGCTCCAGGTCCCCAGCAACCACCAAGAGGCAAAACTCGCTACGTGTGAAAGTGGGACTTTGTCATTTTTCTAAACTGGAGGCATGGTACTACCGGGGTGAAGCAAATCCCATTGGAGGCTTGCTGTTAGCTTCTGGAGGATGGCAGGGGAAAAAGCAACAAAAGGGAACAGATGTCCCTTCATTTTGGTCCGGGGAAGGTACCCTGCGAATCCTGCCTGCCTGCGCCTGGAGGAACACCACTTAAAATCGTGGTTTCTGAAATGGGGGAAGCACGTGAAAAAAAACCTCCCAAGAAAGTGCTAAATGCACTATGCAGAAGGTGTCTCCATTGACTTTGAATGGGGAGGCCCCAGCAACTACCAAGAAGCAAAACTCAATCACGTCTGGCAAAATAGACAGGTCCCCAGCAACTACCAAGAGGCAAAACTCGCTACGTCTGAAAGTTGGACATTTTTCTGAACTGGAGGCATGGTACTACCAGAGTGAGGCTGAAATTTTTCTAAGTCCCACCAGAGGCATGGTACTACCAGAATGAAGCTGAAATTTTTCTAAGTCCCACCAGAGGCATGGTACTACCAGGAGTGAAGCTTACATTTTTCTAAGTCCCACCAGAGGCATGGTACTACCAGAATGAAGCTGAAATTATTCTAAGTCCCACCAGAGGCATGGTACTACCAGAGTGAATCTGAAATTTTTCTAAGTCCCACCAGAGGCATGGTACTACCAGAGTGAATCTGAAATTTTTCTAAGTCCCACCAGAGCCTTATTGGTGGGTCTAACGCCCGGCCTTTTGACCCCTGGTTCTATGTGGTTCCAGGGGTCCAGATGCCCTGCCTTTTTACCCCCAGAACCGGGCCTTCTGGGCGGGTTACATCCTGGCCATTAGACCCCTGGTTCCTGGAGGTCCTGTCGCCTGTCACTGAAAATGAGGCGTGTACTCATTGAATTTTGAATCCTGTAGGCGGGGACCATGGGAATCGGTTTGTGGGTGGGGTACAACTGGTGTTGGCAGAGGAAGAAGGACGAGGTTGAGTGAAGATGGCGAAAAAGCGGAGATGTAGCGAACTGAGGCAGCTGGCGGTGGAAGAAAGCAGGTTTAGGAGTATTTCAGGAGATACTGCGGCAGGTGAGGGGGAAAGAGAAGGGAGAGTAGGTCGGAGATACCCAGCAAAGAAGAAGGGCAGAGGGAGCGGGTGTGGTGCGCACCATGTGCCTTCGAAGGACCGAGGGCACCAGCATGGCCCAGGTGAATCCGGTTCAGAGGGTCCCAGTGAACCAGACCCGGATACGTCAGACGAATGGCTGCCGTCTGTTTCGTCTGACACCGACACAGCCTCATCGCCGGAGCGGGAGCCAGATCGCTCCGATAATGGACGTGACAGAGGTAAGAATTAACCCCCATTCAGTCCTTGTTACATGAACACCATTTTCCTCCAGTTGTATTATGGGCACCTGTTGCTAATCATTATGGTAATTATGTGTTACAGGTGGTGGGTCCAGCAGGGCCCCCATCCCTCCTCGTGGTGGAGGACAAAGAAAGAAAGGTGTGTCAGCTAGGGGCTGGGACCACGACCAGGACCAGGACCAGGGCTGGTGTCAAGCCGGCTGGGAACCCCTGGGGTTGGCGTTTACTGCAACACCGGGCCCTCAGAACGCTGCGGCGGACTTAGACTCCAATGAGCCGGCCGATTACCTAGACCTGTTTGTGACAGATGAGCTGCTGCAGCATATTCGCGCTCAGACCAACTTGTATGCTCGTCAGTACTTTGAAGCCAACCCTGAGGCGCTACCACACAGCAGAGGTAATGCCTGGAAGCCAGTGTCAGTCCCAGAACTGAAAACATTCTTTGCACTGAGTTTCCTCACTGGCTACATCAAAAAGCCAAGCCTTGACTTATACTGGAGTGTAGAGGAAATAGATGCAACACCATATTTCAGCCAGACAATGTCCAGGAACAGATTTCAAATTATATGGCGGTTCCTCCATTTCAATAACAATGCCACACAAAATACTGCTGATAAAATGTACAAAGTCCGCCCAGTGTTAGATTATCTTGTTGGGAAATGCAAAGAACTGTACCAGCCAGGAGAAAACATTTGCATTGATGAGGGCATGATGCAGTGGCGGGGGCGCCTATCGTTCCGAGTGTATAACCCACAAAAGCCGGTGAAGTATGGTATAAAATCGTACATTCTGTGTGACTCTGCGACAGGGTACTGCTTCAACTTGCGGCCTTATGTGGGTGAAGGTAGTACTCTGCCAGAGATAGTGTTCTCTCTGCTTGATCGTCTCCAGGGTCATGGTTATACTGTCTACATGGACAATTTCTATAATTCTGTGTCCCTGTGCGAACGCTTACTGAGAGCACAGACAAACGTCTGTGGAACCCTCAGGAAAAACAGGGGAGAGCCATTGATCATCCGGGATATCAAAAAGTCTGACCTGGGGGCAGGGGAACGAATTGTGCGGCACAACGGGCGCATGATGGTGGTAGCTTGGCAGGACAAACGCATCGTGAAGATGGTGACAACCTGCCACCAAGACAGAATGGAAGGGGTTGATGTGTGGCAGAGGGGGCAGAGACATAAAGTGACCCAGTTTAAACCAGTGTGTGTGATCGCCTACAACTCCAACATGAATGGCGTGGATAAACTGGACCAGAATGTGGCCTACTACCCCTTCATAAGGAGGTCCCTAAACTGGTCAAAGAAGTTTGTGGCTTACATGTTCCAAATTGCCATGTTTAACGCATATGTTCTTTATAGGGCCAGAAATCCACAACAATGTAAGTCACTTTTGGAGTTCACACGCAGGGTCGTGAGGATGTGGTCAGGGAAGCAGCATGGGGTGCTGGAGGCGGAGACGGCCCAGGCAGACGAAGCACACAATCCCAGAGCACCGTACAACATGGACCCTGAAAGTAGGCTGGATGGCAACATGGCGAGGCACAGGCTGGAAAAGCTGATGCCCACCCCCAACAAGACCAGGCCAACACGGAGGTGTCGTGTCTGTGCGCGCAGCGGCCGCCGCAGTGAGACCAGGATGTGGTGTGTTTCCTGCCGTGTGGCG